>BCLG01002791.1:0-57694 GCA_001602295.1 Zoysia matrella | reverse complement strand
AGGGGAAGAATCTCGCATGACGTCGGAACACTGGCAAAGCCAGCTGACGACATGCATCGGCCTTGCTCAGCCAGACAAGTCTCCCATTTTATCGTAGAATTGAAGTGGATGCAACCAAGCTTTCAAAAATATTGGTTTGGAAACTCATTTCGGTTTTAAATTATTAACACCGTTGACTTCTAACGTCAACTTTGACCTTTCGTTTTATTCAAAAAATTTATTCAAATACAAAAAAATTATTAGCCGTGTTTAAAATACCACTAATACTTAAAGCAAATTATAATAAAATATATTATATTTACCAAAATTTTTTAATAAGACGAATGGTTAAAGTTGATGGTAAAAATAAACAGCGTCAATATTTTAAAATCGGAGTGAGTACATCAAATTTTTTTTAGACAAAAGGCATAAAGCCCTGCTTTTCTTGAAAGCAGAAGTAACAGCGTTGCGCCCGAGTCGCGCTGGGGACACCAGCTTTACATCAAGAACTTAACTCTAAACAAAACAGACGAAGAACCGAAGTGCAACTTATTACATCACACCCACATTAGGCACAAAATCACTAGGGACGAAATTACTAGTCTTAAGAGCTACGGCTTGATCAATCTTCCCATACATTCACGGTCCTCCTTCAGTAGAAGCGCCCATCGCTGGAGAAATGATAATCCTGTCAGTAAAACATCCATCGGTTTGCTCGGGAATATAGATGTCATAGTCATCTTATTACGGTTCTTCCATAAGGCCCAAGCTACACCTGCAAATAGAAACATCGTGATATGGGCATTAAGCCCGGTTTCCTCCCCATGCTTAAGCCAACCCAGTTCAAACTCCCTCATAGAACCTGATTGAGCTCTCCACCCTAGAGCTTCTCGGTTGAAAGACCAAATGAACACAGCAATCGGACAGGAAAATAAGATATGCTTGACAGTTTCTCCTTTGCTACAAAGAGAACATCTTTCACTCCCCTTCCAGTGTTTAGTTTTCAACTGCTGTTTAGATGGAAGCTTACCCTGGAATGCTTGTCAAATGAATATCTTGATTTTGAGGGGAATTCTACAGGACTATATCAATGCTGTTAATTTGTTTGTGAAACCAGAGTTGGACAGGAAGCTATATAGGGATTGGGTAGTGAATTTCTTGTGCTTGGTAAGGGCCCACTCCACCACATCTTTCTGATCGTCTGAGGTGAAATTTTGCAGTAAGATTGACAAGTTATTCCATTCTTGAACTTCCTCTCTACCAAGCATAGAGCTTAGGGAATTGAATTCTAAGTGGAACACTCCCCAACCAAACATCCTGCCAAAACCTAGTCACACGACCATTCCCTACTCTATGGACAGCCCCCCACTTAAACAGATGCTTCACTTTATGCAGGCCTTTCCAAAACAGCGAACCATTAGCAGGTGTCGAGGTAAAGAAACTACCAGCTCTCATGTACTTAGCCCGCAGAACTTGACACCAAAGATCATCTTGGTTATTGAAGATCTTCCAAAACCATTTGGTGATTAAACATTCATTAAAGGTCTGAGTATTAATTATTCCCAAACCCCCATATTCTTTCGGTCTTGATACTGTTTGCCAATTCACCATGTGATATTTAAAATTAGGGGATGCTCCTTTCTAAAAGAATCTGGCCCTAATTGAGTCCATCTTTTTATGAATACCCGGTGGGAGGAGATAGAAACCCATTGTATAGGTGGGTAAGCTAGACAGACAAGTATTAGTTAACACCATTCTTCCCCATGAATACAGATGTTTGTCTTTCCATAAAGGGATTCGATTTTGCATCTTATCACACACTTCTCTCATAGCCGACTCCCCCATGGAGTATTTATGGATAGGAAACCCTAGCTATTTCATAGGTAGCTGCCCCACTCAGACAGTTAAGTGCATTAGCTACCTTAGTACTCCTTCCGTCCCCAATTACTTGTCATCCTAGAGTTCACAAGTTTTCTCTTTTTATTTGTCATTTTCGCTTCCCAATACACTTTTCTCTATTCCTAACACATCCCTATCTCTATCTCTCTCCTCCTCGTTTTCAGCACTATCTCACCTTTTCCACCATCTTTAATCTCCGTGCCCACTTCTAAAATAACAAGTAAAAGGAGATGGAGGAAGTAATATTCTTAGAGTCCAATCCAAAGAAGTAGACCTCACTTTTGTGGTAATTAATCTTCAACCTAGTCATCCACTCAAAACAATACGTCACAAATTTCATATGGAGAATTGAGTTGTCATCTCCCTCAGTCATCAAGAAAGTGTCATCAGCATACTGGCTTATAGTAATCTCCCTGGAATCAGGTGACTTAATACTCCTTTAATGAAGCCCTGGTCCTTAGCATTATTCATCAAGGTAGTCAAGGTATCTGCAACAATGTTAAATAACAGAGGGGAGAAAGGGTCCCATTGCCTCAATCCCCTATAGGTTTTGAAATAAGAAGTTCTCTGATCATTCACATTGATGCAAACCTGAAACCCCCCCCCCCCCCTTGGACTGTTTGCATTATTTTCTCAATGTAAGATGGAGGGATACCTTTCTTCTCAAGAACTTCACATACAAAGTCCCACTGAACTCTATCATACGCTTTTTCGAAGTCTATCTTAAACAAGACCCCTTGTCTTTTAGACCTTCTTAATTCATGCAGTCTCATGGATAATAACAGCACCTTCTAAGATGTTCCTCCCTTTTATAAAAGCAGTCTGTTCTCTACTCACCAGTTTTTCAGCAAACTTTGTTAATTTGTCATTCATCATCTTAGTAAAAATTTTAAAGTCCACATTTAATAAGCATATGGGTCTATATTGCTTGATAGTGTTTGCCTCCTTAGTCTTAGGAACAAGAGTAATGACACCATAATTTAGTCTCTTAATATCCAATCTATTGTCATTAAAATCTTTTAGCATCTGTAGAAGATCCCCTTTTAACATCTCCTAGGACTGTTTAAAGAAGGTCACATTAAACCCATTTGGACCTGGAGCTGTATTTTCTCTCATACTGAAAATGGCTTGCTTCAGATCTTTTTCAGAAAAAGGCTGTTGCAGGATTTCTCTCTCCCCTTCAGACAGACAATAGTCCCTAAAGGCTGTTGAGATCGAAACAGACCTTTGTAATAATGAACCACATGTTGTTCCAAATCAGATTGTTCTGTAATCACACCTCCATCTGTCTCAAGATAAGCAACAGTACATTTTCTTCTCCTTCCATTAGCACAGGAATGGAAGAAGGTCGTGTTGGAGTCTCACTCTAAAGTCCATTTGTTAGTACCCCTTTGTTGCCAATACTTCTCTTCATTAGTGTACAATTCCTCCAATTGTACTTCCAAATTATACTTTTTGTTTCATAAGTCAGGATCTGCCCCCTCTTCCAAAATTTGTTTATCTATACATTCCAATTTAGCCAGCAGATCTGCCTGCTCCTTCCTATCTCTACTACACTCATTAGCATTCCAACCTCTAAGTGCCTGTATCAACTTGCTAAGAGACAAGCATGGCATTTATTGAGTGCATAAGAAGTTCTAACTTTCTTGTTATGTTCAGTCTAGTGTTTAATAATTATCTCTCTAAAACCTTTCTTGGTCAGCCAGAAGTTTTCAAAGAAGAAGTATTTAGTACGCTTCTCTATACCTTCTCTTGAATCCAAGAATAAAGGCCAATGGTCCGAACCCACCCTGGTTCGGCTCCACACAGAGCATAGAGGGAATCTAGTCTCCCACTCCACAGAAACTAGAACCCTATCAATAGCTGACATGATCGGATTGAGTTGCTTGTTAGTCCACGTGAACTTCCCTCCATTTTTCTTAATCTCCTTAAGCTGGTGCAGGTCAATGAAACAGTTAAACTGGTTCATCAATCTGTGATTAACAATTCCATTGCTCTTGTCTTCCACTGATTTGATCAGATTAACCCATAACCACAGGCAAAATAGATCTTATGCATTTTTGTGAAAGCTCTGCAATGAAACCAGCTGAATCCCCATGATCAGCTAGTCCATAAACAACAATCAGCTCCCATCTGAAGTTGCTCCTACGATGTCTGACCACCATCCCCACATAGTACGTACCATAGTCTATTTCCTCAACTTCCAAGGTGTCCTCCTTGGCACCTAACAGAATTCCTTCTGGCTGCCCTCTAGCAAGAGTCCATGCCCATCTAAACTTGTCAGTGCCTAAAACCTCAATCAGCTCATCATCTGTGAACTCCTTTTTAAAAGTTTCTTGAATCCCCATAGCATCTAACCGTTCCTCAAGGATATATTTCTTAAGTTGTCTTCTCCTAGCAACCTTCTCTATTCCTCTAATGTTCCAAAATAGGACTTTCATCTTTTTTCTTTTGTTTTGGTTTTCCTTTCTTCTTCTCCTTAGCAAGCCTCTCCTTAGGCTGTTCTGCTCCAGGTGTTTCCATGCCCCTCATGGAATTATCCACCATATCCAAGTTCAGACTATCTAGATCCTCTGGCCCTAGAGTCTGTTGTTGCTGAAGGTCTTTCAAATGTTTGTTATACTCAGCTTCAGCTAGGGCTGCTCTAGCTAACTCTTCAGCTTTAATAGCAGATATCATATTTTGCTTTTCAAGGTCTGTCTCATCAAACACTACTCCTACTTGGGCCACTACATCTACAAGATACTCATCCTCAATAGAATTTAAAATAGAGAAAGAAGTAGATGTACCTGGATCCTCTAAGTTCTTAACCTTGGCTCGCTTACTCTTTCTCCCCAACAGGCAGCCATCCTTGATCTCTAAGTCTTGAGCTCTATCTAACTGCTACCAGAGGCCCTTTCTTCTGTTCCTTTGCATTCTTGTTTTCCCCTTTTTGGATATTGGGTCAGACCATCTCAGGTCATCTTGGCTGTCATTGATCTGGGTAAGCTCAGCATTCTCCATATACTGGACCTGCTCCTCTTTGTTACTCTGTGGTTCATTTACAAAACTCCTGTTATCTGCCTGTCTCGAGCATTGGAAGAGTCCTGATTCCATCTCAGTTTCCTCAATGGCCATTGTTAGCAGACTCCCTGCACTTGGTGTTGAGTTAGTCTTCTCACCTAGAATCTCTAGTATAGACTTATAGAGTTCTCTATTAAGAATAGCACACCCTGCTTCTTCACCATCTGACTTAGCTCCCACCTGTTCACCTAACAGGATTTTAGACTCACCCCCTGCTTCTTCACCATATGTTCATCCTCAATCAACTGTTGACTGATCGATCCTACCTCAATTTGAGTTGACCCATAATTCTTTTGTCCTCGGACTTGATGTAGTACTGTGGTTTGAGGATCTCCCTAGACTCCTTCTTCTGCTCATGTACACTTTTGTCCCCGGACTTGAAGTAGTACTGTGGTTTGCACCAAACCTAGTGGCTTCTGACTCTGGGTTTACACCTCAGGAAGGTTGAAACTATAGAACCCCTGACCCGGCAATGCAAAGCCCAACATCTTAAGCTTCCCCATGTTGCATTCTATAGCTAGATGTCTAATTTTTTTGCATTTGAAACACAAAGGGTCATTCTCACAGAATTTCTAATGGTGACCATATTCCTGACATCTAAAACATCTCTTCTTAGTAAGCTCCTCCTCCTCCTTTTCAACCGGTTCCGGGACCACAGCTTTCCCTTTAGGATCCACATTCCGAAACGGAAGGCCCCTTCTTTCCAAAGGTCCCCAATTAGCCTTGCCCTGGAAGTTTGAACGAGTAATGTTACCTTCGGGGCGTCGCTGCACTCGCCACCCCTCCTATGGCCTCTGATCTTCCCAGCGACCCCGTTGCCAACCCGAGTGACCTTGATCTGTACTTCTCCATCTTCCAAAGTTCTCTTGTGGCCTGAACCCTAGGTTGCGCTGAAGCTTGACACGGAGATCTCTCTCTTCTGCACATCTTCTCGATGGTCGTCGCAGCCTCTTCCTTCCTTTTCAGCTCGTCTCTTCCACACGCGCGCGGAGGCCGATGATCGTCGGGGCGCATGGTGGCCGCCATCGCGTAGGAGTACGGTAAGGGTTTGGGATGGGAAGTTCTGTAGAGCCGTTTTGCTAAGTGGCCAAATCTATATATCTCCTCCACACGGGCCGGGCAACCAGCAGTGATAGCTAACTCTGGCCCAAACTTTTTTGGAATTCATAACCAGCGCTGTATCTTATCAGGCTGCCACGAGTGCTTATAAATCTCCAAGTGTTAAGGTGCCACTCTCAAAGGCCCATTTACGAGCAGCTTGTCTTTCGGCCCAGCATCCTTCAAAATCTCCCGCTGCCCACAAACCGATTTCCCACTATCCGATTGATCCTCCCCGATAAACGGCAGGAAAAAAACTTGGAGAGAATTTCACCATCCTGTAACTGTTCTTCCTTCCTGTCATCGCCGTCTCGCATGAACGTGGATGGGAAGAGAACAGAGATCGTCGAATTTCCTCCGCAGTCCTGCAACGAAAATCCGCCATCGACAGAGAAGATTTCCCCTCTCCACCACACGAGATTTGGGATTCTTCATTCCTCGCCAATGAAGAAATCCGAGATGAAACCAGCTTAGGAGTTGGTGGAGGATCCTGCTCTTCCTCCAGCCAACTCAAATCGAGCTCCTCCCTTAGGAGTTCACGTTCCAGACATAATTCCGCACTTCACATCTCTGAAACAAAACCAACGGCGCAAAAAAAAAAACCAAAAGCAAACACGAAACAGCAATGCAAAGGACGACGGAACTAAAAGACGATCGGAGAGGTCAGAAGGGAGAAGAAGAGAATCGGAAAAACGAAAAGGAGGGATAGGGCAGAAGAGATGGAGGAGAACAAAAGCAGAGAGGGGGGAGGAGAAGGAGAGGGAAGGAAGGAAAGGGAGAGGAGGAGGAAGACCTCACCGACAATCAGCAGATCCGCTCACCGTCGATCCCCCCCGGCAGTTCCCGAGGGCGCACCCCCATGCCAGGTGAAAGCAAGTTATATTTACCAAACTTTTTTGAATAAGATAAATGGTTAAAGTTGATGTTAAAAGTCAACAGTGTCAATATTTTAAAACCGAAGGGAGTACATCACTTCAAGGCATCGTCCTGTCCTACCACAGTTGTTCTCTTGGCTGTCACGCTACACGCTACAGCATGATCACTTCGCCTAACACCTTCGTCACTATCTACACCAGCGACGCCGGGGCTAGTCGACAAACGCTCATCAGACACGGTGCAGCTGCAGCAGCCGTGAGTATGCGCCGTCGGCCGTGCCACGAGGTCCTCGTGGCTGCCCTGCTCCACCACGCGGCCGTCCTGCACCATGGTGATGGAGTCCACGCCGTGGATCGTCAACAGCCGATGTTCCACCAGCACCGTCGTGCGGCCCTTCATGATGCGCTCCAGCGCCTCCTGCAACACGCAATCGGACTCGGCGTCCAGGGCGCTCGTCACCTCGTCCAGCAGGAGCACGGCGGGGTCCTTGAGCACCGTCCGCATGATCGCGATGCGCTGCTTCTGCCCATCGGGCAGCTGCACGCTGCGCTCGTCCACGGGGGTTCGGTACCCATTCAGGAGCGCGCTGACGAAGCCATGCAAGTTGGTGACCTTGGCCGAATGGCCGCCTCGATCACCTACTCCTCCGTCGCGCCATCCTTGCCGTACGTGATGTTCTCCAGGATGCTGATGGCGAACAGCACGGGCTCCTGCTCCACCAGGCCGATCTTGAGGCGCAGGGACTTGAGGTTCAGCCTCCGGATATCCTTGCCGTCGACCATCACCTTCCCGGCGATCGGGTCGTAGAAGTGCTCGATGAGGGCGATGACGGTGCTCTTCCCTGACCCGCTCGCGACGACGGGAGCCTCGTTCTGCCAGGCGCGGATCCTCAGGCTGAAGTCCTTGAACACCATCGCATTGGGTCGCGTCAGGTAAGCGAAGTCGACGTGGCGGAAGTCAATCTCACCGCGGACTGACTCCACCTGCTCCGTGTTCGGCTCGTCCGGTTCGATGCGCGTCATGCTGTTGAGGACGGCAAACACGGACCGGATGGACTCGCCACCGTGGACGATCTCCGAAGCGAGGCTGACCGTCTCGGCGACGGAGTTGGCGGTGACGACGAGCACGACAAAGACCTTAATGACCTTGGAGAAGGTGGACACGTGGGAGCGGACGAGGTGCGCGCCGAACCAGAGGATGAGCTCCTCGGACGCGTACAGCGAGAGCTGGGAGAGGCCGAAGAGCGCGCCGGAGATCTGGCTCCAGCGAAGGCTGTGCATCTGCGGGATGCACAGCTCGCTGCAGAACAGGGACAGGATGATCTTGTCCTGTGCGTTGAAGGCCGCCATGGTGCGGATGTTGCTGACGCCCTCCCCGGCAATCATGCTTGTCTTGGCGTGCGCCTTCGCCATGTCGCCCACGAAGCCCTTCATGGACAGTTGCTGTGACCATGCACATCATCACACTAAGTCACATGCCGGTCGTCGCGATAACCATTTCAAATAGTACACAGCAGATTGCATATAATCAATATGCATGCAGACCAGTTCTGTTCAGTGGAGCTTTATTTCAGCATTGTATCAAAGCTTAGCAAAAATATACAGGAGGTCTAATGACAATGCATTGATTTTGTCAAACGCACCACAAATGTCACAGAAATGGAACACAAACAGAACATGGTCTTCCAGCAGGTCTGCCCACAAGTGTTGGTGGTCTCATTTCAAATCCTGGGTCCACTTAGGGCAACTGTGACCTATCACCCATAGGATTCACGTCAAACTGATATGCATATTCAAACCTTTGAACTGAATAATACTCATTCACATAGTCCTCTACTCTCAAATTTCGTTGAGAGATTATGAATGCTATAGCATGAGTGCAAGGTTGTCCAGTGACATCCCACTGCCCACATGAACAAGTATGAGTCTAAAGGTTCACTCCATACCCCTTTGTTATGTTGGGATTATCTCTATCATAAGTGCTGATAGGCACATATGATGATGCTAGAACAACAGCTTCATCATCTAGTACACACTCAGCATCATGATCATGAAAATTTTCAGGTAGAATACTTGGGTCAACTTTCACTTGTTCTGGCTCATTTTGCATGTCACCACCTTTCTTCTTGCCCTACTTGAAGTATCTCCATTCCTCATCAGCAGCAGGCTCATCTCCAACAATACTCACACCTTCTATCATATAATGATCTGTTTCTTCCTCTTCATCCCTAGGTGGACCTGTTATAGTCTGGCCGAATATAGGTTCATCTGATAGTTGATGCTTCAGATCACCATCACACTCATCAACCAATGTTAGAACTTCCAATTCTTGCTGGACATCAGTGTGTAAAATTATTTGCCTCTCTTCAGTATGTTGCTCTCCAACAATTTTCATGTCAAACTGAACTGCAGTGAAGCTTTGGAGCATACAGAGTAGTTCAGAGTCAGTGCACAATTTAACATAATGGTTGTCTTTCTTGAAATACCAGAACTCAACACTTTGATAGCTAGCCCATCTATATCTCTCTCTGGCATCATTCACCAATTCAATCAGAGAGTACTCAGTCCAGTCGACATTCCAGCTACATTTAGATCCTTTTGTGTACTCCCTTCTATTGTCAATCACACTGACATATCCCTGAACTGCTACATCTATTCTACAGGTTGTTTCTGAAATCACCCTGAAAATAGTAGGGTTACCAATTAACAACCATGTTCCTCAAAACATAATCATCCTCAAGTGTGTCACTGATATACACTTCTCTCTCAAAGCGAACAGATCTAAAACAAGCAAGTATGAAGAATGAGTAACAAAAAGGAGGTGCTCACCCTGGAGCAGACCGCGGAGCATCCATTCGAACCTTCAATCCTCAAATTAGCCACATCAACTTATCACCTAACACAGCACATCAACCAAATCAAACCAAACTGGTGTTAATAATACTGAAGCAGGACCGGGAGGGCGTGGGGGCGGCAGAGGGGTCATTGGGGAAGGGACCTGGCGGAGGGTCTCACCTGTGAAGAAGGGATCCGGTGGAGGCGTCACCGGTGATGGATCAGAGGGCGTGGAGGACCGGAGGAGGGGCGTCGCCAACGAAGGAGTTCGCGGGGCGTCACCGATGCTGGTCCAGCACAGCACCAAAGAAGAAGGGGGCCAGCAGTGGCAGAGAAGGGGGCCGGCAGCAGCGTCGCCGGGGAAGGCACCGGCAGTGTGAGACCCCCTTCCAGAAAGGAGAGTCCTTGTGACACAAGTACCAATCCCTGGACCAGTAGTTGATATGCACATTAAGAACAAAGCGATATTATTACACATACAGGTTCGACATACTACAAGTCTTAGGAAAGATCTAACGAACATAGTCTATATTACAACCAACAGGTTGGCGCAGCGACTTTATTCATACATCACACTACTTAGGAGACTAACACTACACTACACTACAGGCAAACTCGAGAGAAGGACGAGACTTCTAATCTTCGTAGTCGGCATCATCCTCATCGTCTTCATCTTCTGAACAAAACAACAGCAGGGGGAAGGGTGAGTACGAAGGTACTCAGCAAGTCCTAATGGTAGGAGAGGTAGGGTCTGTAGAAGCGAAAACAAGGGAAGGCTTGAGGTTTTTATTTTTGCGGAAAGCAAATTTTTCTGCAAGGGCTTCCTAATTGATAGATTTTTAAATCTGATAGAAAACATTATTTGTCATGTTTTAGTAGGGTGAACCAGAGGAAGCCTTTCACTCCCTCCATCAGTTCTCAAGTTTTAAACGGGCACTAGCACATTTCCATGCAGGCCCTCGGTACACAGCCAAAACATGTCCAAAACACGGGCATCTACACCCACTCACACGACAAAGATATAATAGAAAACTAATCGTAGGGTACCCGAACAAATAGCATGCCATTACAGTGACAACGGCCTATCCGGAAGAATTTTACACTCTGCAGATGTTGTACACTGTACCCACAGGTTATGCTATTTTTGATCAACAGAGTTGCATAACGCTTACCCCACGACTACATAAGTTTCTACAGATTTCACCCAAGATGTACACAGGGGCTATCCGTCGGGGTATCACCCTCCCGATGACGTGACTGTACATTCTCAGAGCCGGATCATAAAGATTTACCACAGTCACGTCTTTTCCTAGTCCCCTACTACGTCGGGTATTACCAAACCAAAGGCTATATCTACGCGCTTATGGTTCCATGACGCGAGCAATTACATAGTCGAGAGCCTGACAGCGAGTTATCTCACACCTTTCTCCTGTCCCTTTGTGTCTTACCGACCTTCTAATGGCTTGATGTGGAATACTTATATAGCGGGGATAAGTCCTGTCCAAAATGTATAGGTTCTGTAGTTGCACGAAATTGCTAAGTCTAAGACTAACGAACCGGTACTTATATGACAGGGGTGGCGTGCTTGTCCACGGCAGGTGGACCAAACCGAAGCCTACACATCTATCACCATCACCTCTTATGAGCCCCACCCCACAACCAGAATCGACCCTCTTCACCTAACACCAGTTGCACTATGCCCGACCTATTTTATTTTACTCACACCACCAAACACGTCTTAACACATTTGCAAAAGGGGTGATATAAGATGTGGCGGTACGAGGCACTGCAATTGGGGTTCTAAGCATTTTTCTAATCAAGGCAACCTTCTATTCATTAAAAGTATTTAAAGAACAGAAGTACTACGGTTAACAAAGGTGTGTCATCAATTGGTTAACAAGGTGGTATTTATATTAACCACAGCAAGTTACTGACATAAATATAAATACCTAGAATCAAGTAGAAACTAAACTACACAACGTTTAACACATTTTAAAACATAGGCAAGCATTTAGCTCCTATAGGTGCAGCAGTAAACATAGGTTCAAAGTGGTTCAAGGGGGTGTTAGAACTTGCCTTCAGCAGTGTCTTCGGGTTCTTCTTTGTACTCAGGCTCTTCGGGTTCCTCCTCGTACTCGAGCTCTTCTTCAGCTACAAACAACAGTCACAATAAGACTACTAAAGAAAAAGCTATAAAACTACAAAAGAAAGAAACACCAAGCAAAATATGGAGTTTGGATAGGCTAGGATGGTAGGGCTCATGGTTTTGTGGTTGCGAACAAGAAATCGGGGCTTCGTGGATGTGGACACGAAATCGGGGTTTCGTGAATGTTCAGGGTTCTGTGGAAGTTCGGAGATTCGTGGACACATGAGAGTGAAAGTTCGGGGTTTTAGGAAGGTTCGGGGATTCGTGGACACGTGAGAGTGAAAGTTCGGGGTTTTGTGAAAGTTCGGGGATTCGTGGACACGTGAGTGAAAGTTTGGAGTTTTGTGAAAGTTCGGAGATTTGTGGACACGTGAGCTGTGACTGTGTCCGTGGACACATGGACACGTGACTGTGACGTGTCCGTGGACACGTCACTGTGTCCGTACCCGTGTCTGTGACCGTGTCCGTACCCGTGTCCGTGACCGTAGACACGGGACCGGGTCTATACCCATGTTCGTGACCGTGGACACGTGGACACGGGACCGTGCCCGTACCCGTGTGTGTGACCGTGGACATGTGGACACGGGACTGGGTCCGTACCCGTGTCCGTGACCGTGGACACAGGTTCGCGGCTGAGCCCAAGGTGGACACGTGGCCGTGTCCATGTCCGGAGACCTAGGACCAAGTGTGAATTCTTGACGTGGACGTGAGCACACGTGTGTGGGCCTGGGCGCGCTCTGGGCACGTCGGGCACACACTGGCGCATTTCGAATGGGCTCTGGCGCGTTTCGGACGCGCACTGACGTGGTCCGAGTGCTTCAACTTGCGCGCGCGCGTGTGCTGCATGGCCAAAGGGGCGTGGGTGGTGGTGTGACACTTGCCGGGACCAGTGGTGAGACGGAACGGCGGCGCGATGCGAGTGCTCGTCGGGCTCGCACCGGGGGCGCTCCATTTGGCGCGTGCGGTGCGGTCTGGGGCTCAACCCTTGCTCGAGGCCCGGTTGGACTAGCCGAGGTCGCGTGTGTGCGTGCCTAATGTACAATGCTAGTGAGGGGGAGGGATTCACCGTGGCTGACGGTGAGCCGGGGCAGCGGCGGTGGCGGCGCCTTGGGCGTGCGGGTGAGTGTTGCTGGTGAGAGGGGGCAAAGGCCTCAAGAGGAGGCTCCTTCTTCGGCCGATGAGCTGCGCAAGGGCTCCCGGAGCTCTGTGACGCGCTCAATTTGGGCTGAGGCGGCGCCACGGCGGCCGGCGCCGTGAGCCGCAAGGCGGCGGACGACAGCTCCCGTGGAGAGAGCAAGACAGGGCGCACGCCGCGGCATGGCGAGTTCGGAGAGCTTTCCCTCGGTGTGGAGGTGCTGTAGGAGCGTCGGATGGCCAATGGTCGCCGGATTCGAGAGGAATCGTCGGCGGCGTGCTGTGGCCGATGATGGGGAAGAACAAAAACCGAAATTGGGCGCAACGCGAGGATGAGAGGGCTAGACCTGGGCAGAGCAAGGGCGCGGGGAAGAGGCGCACGCGCAGCAGCCCTGCCCTTTTATGGTCCGGGCGGAAAAGGGAAGCTTTCCCCGGCGCGCTCCGCTGGCAACGTAAATGCGCAATCGAGATGAATCCCGGTCAGGGCCGCACGGGGACAGCTGGCTTGCCCCGTGGCAACCGGTGACGGCTCTTGAGTGAACGTGGATGTGCTCGGGCCGCGCCAGCCAACAATTCCGACCAGCGGCGGGCGGCATCAATGCGTCGGCATTGAAATCCGATGCGACGGGGCGAGCGCGCGTGGATTCGGTTTGACGGCGGCGAGGGTGCGGCTTCACTACCGGACAGGGTCTCGTGCAGGCGGCGCGTCAGCTCGACGGTGTCCGGCAGAGCGCGTCAGGCGACGCGTCCAGCTGGCCAAAATAGGTGCGAAACTATAGGCGCGACTATTTCCTGTGAGCGGTACGATGGCGGGTGACGGTTGACGGCAACGGCGTTCTGACAGCGGCCGTCGGGCGCGGCGTGGCGGGCCGGCGGTATACAGGTGGCGCTCAAGTGCTGCCGGTGGGGCGCTAGAGGAGGAAGAAAAACAGGGGAGGGGCGAGCGCGTGTGGAGGCCAGGCCAGGGAAAGAGGCGATGCGCGCGCGCCTCACGCGTGAGGGGGGCCGGGAAACTGGCAGGCCGTCCGGCCCAGTGAGGTCTTTTTTCTATTTTCTAAAGATTTAAGAATTTCCAAACTCCAATTTACAAGCAATTAAATTCCAAAAGATCAAAGCTAGAAAACAAAAAATCAAACACTTACAAATTCAATTTTAAATTTTTGAAATTTCCCTTTTTGCTATGTTGCTCTAGTTTAGTTTTATTTTTTTAAATTTTTAAAAGAGTCTAGAAGAGCTAGGTTCACCTAAAAAGAAAAGAATTTCTTTTTAATCCTTTTTTCTTAGTTTGAAATTATTGGGATGTGACAGGCGGTGGCCTGAGCTGGCTGGGTCGAGCGGCGGCCTGAGCCTCTGCGCGCGTGTGTGGATCGATCTGGGTGCGTGCTTGTGTTCTGTAGTACATTTGGATAAGGGGCAAGATGGTAATTTCCAATTCTCAATTCATTTTAAAAAAAATTAAAAAACATATTAACCCTAACGGATACTTAAAACGGTTCAATGGTAAATTTCTAAAATCATCATCTTTCAGTGTCATCTATCTAATTTTCTCGAAAATTGAGGCCATCGATGGCACAGATTGATGGAGGGGGACGGCACTGAACTGACTCATTTGAGTGTTGCGTTTCACAGGGGCATAGTATATGTTTTGTTGGCACAAAAAGAATGTAGTATTAATAAAAAAAAATTGGTTCACCATTTCCCCCCTTGGCGTACCACCTTTAACTTGATGCCTTTTCATAGCTCTATCTGAACTAAAAGCTGAACGCTAAATTTAAGACATAGTAGGTGTAAATGGGTTCAAAATGATGCAGTAACGTGCCAAAGAAAGGGATGATCACTAACAATCATAAAAAATATATATATCACTTTAAAATAAAAACTTATAGAAAAAAAACATAAGTCAAAGATAGATCTTGAAGAGTGTCATTCAAAATGCCTAGAAATATGGTACCGGAGAGTACTTGTATTACTGCAAGTGACGTGATTAATACAAACATCAAATCATTCGACGACGTGGAATGAAGCGATACATCAAATAATAGGTAACATCATTAAATAATACACCATATAAAACCTAGTACATTAGATTAATAGCATGACCAAGCCACAATGACTTCAATTTTACAGAAGCCAACATCAATCTCCCCACGGCTGCGACTCATTTCAAAAGCGGTGAAACTCTTCTCAACCTTCTTGAGGTCAACTTTTTCATGAACACCTTTCCATACCTCAACAGAAACTATCAGCTCCCCATGGAGATCAACAGAAACCACAGAGCGCGAAAGCAAGATATCATTACCATCAAGATGCACTTTTTTATCTCCAGAACTAAGTAAAACAACTTGTTCATCATTTATACTAGCGGTTCTGGCAACAAACTTGCCATGAAAACCATCTAGGCATGTCCCATCAGTGACTCGCATATTAATCGTTGCCTCCACAGAACGACTAATATACCCGAGAGTAAACTCCATTTTGCTAAGCTTGCTAATGTAATCTGTTTTAATCAGGTATGTCCTTCCGTTGCAGCATACAAATGGAGCAGCTAGAAAGCTTAACATCTTATCCTCAGACTCAGCATTGCCCTTCACTTTCAGATCAGCCTCAAATATCGGGGGGTCAATAACCCTAACAGCACGGACAGGACCTGTCAATACTAAAGATGAATCCTGCATGCAACACCATTGAATACTTATATTAGGTATAAACTTAATCAAAGATGAAACAAGCACTGAAAATTACATCAGAACCAATTGTTTACAAAAAAGTAACAAGACAAGGTGCACATGGTTTTTTTTGGCAATGTGCTATACTGCCCCTTGACAACGCCTAGGTGGCACCTGGGCGTTGTGGTGTAGCTTAAATTGAGTAGCATCATATCACCCTCACAAGTCACAAAATCTAGATGACACTACAAAAACAGGGAAAGCACATATGATAAATGATGCAAGATAACAACTGACGGGAGAAAAAACTAGCATGATGCATTCATTAGTGATTAACCAAAAGAGTAGGTTATTTGTTCTATCCATGTCATCAAAACAACGTAAAGCATGTTGCATTTAGAATATTCAGTCTTCATTGCCTGCAAAAAAGCCAGAGAAATTTCTCATCTATGTTCAGAAGAAAATGGAAGAAAATTGTCAAGTATGATAGAATGTACAACAAGGAAACAGATTTAAGGGTATGTCAATGCACTATTGAGACATATGTAGACTGTCCAAAGGGTATGGCTGGAGTTAATGAGGTACAATATCAAGAAATGCATCTCTCCGTATCTTATAACAGATTATTCGTCTGCTACCAACTTCACTCAAATACCAAATTGAGTCTTGGTGCCATACTAATTGTGCTAAAATCTCTTTATTTCCTTGTGTAAATCCATCCACATGGCTGATTTTTTGCCATATTTCTACACTACAAACTACCTCTTTTGCTCCCATAGTTTTTTATAAATAAATTTAATAAAATATGTAATAGTTGAGTGAATAATGTTAACTCTAATTGGATCAATAAATTTGTGTGATATGATCGCCTGAAGACATTAATGACATTTTATTCATCCGCAATTGAAGCTCATTTCCATTTCAATTATTTCACTTAATAAACATGAATTCACATTAAATTTAAAAGACTCATAATACATAAATATATGAACACATGGAAAAAGACAAGACACATTAGCCAGATAATGGTTTGAAGGAATATGAATAAGGCATAAACTGTTAATCAGATAGAAAGTTATATAGTACACACTTTTTATCAAATAGGTTGATTGCATATTTTATTTACTACCTACAAGGGAGACATAGTAATTTTTACAAAGCGATAACATAGAATCAAAAAAATATCTAAAAACTCATTGAAGATGAGAATGGACATAACTCTCAATGGATTAAATTGTGAAAGTATTAAGCATTACAGAAAGAAACAGATAAAATAGTGAATAATAAAAAATACTATGAACCTGTTGGGTGAGAGTTTGGCAGTTATCCCTTTCGCGATAGAAGATGGTATTACGGTTGCGATCTAGCGAATCACGTATGGCAACACAACCATACACATCGATCGGCCACTGTAAACCTCCTCTTATTGCTATCACTTTGACTGCAAAGATCTGCAAAGTACTTTCCACATAACCATCCTCGCTATCTATAAAACGCATTGAGGGTATCTTTGCTGCAAGCAGATGCAGAATTGAACCATGTTAACACAATCTAAGCGCAACAGCATTAGAAGAAGTATTAAGGTATATATGTGTAGCAGTTTAGTCCTTGTTCATAAAACCATTTGTGATCCTATAAATTGTATCTCTATTAAATCCAAGAAACATCAGAGTATGGCAGAGTAGATAGAGCACCAGCGACAGTGCAGGCTGATTGAAGGATAAAGCACAATTGATAGACTAATTGGTTAGCTAAAGTATTAAGTGTAGGCCAAGATAAACCGAATTAACATGTGTCGCAAGGTAACCAAAGAAGTAACAACTAACTCACTTTCAGCCTCGAAGGGACCGTAGGAGTCGGAGTCCCAGGACTCGCGGAACAGCCGAGCTTGGAAGGCGTTAGAGTCCTTAAGAAGCTCGCTGTCTTCGTCGCCTGAATCCACACACTCCCACCAGCTGTCATCCCAGTTTGGATCGAACTCCTCCTCCTCTGCGACGGGCTCTATCTTCCTCTTCTTAGCGGCTTCCGCTCCCCCTTCCACTTGGTCCTCTGCTTCCTGGGATCTCTTCGGCGGCACCACCATCCTCGGAAGAGCTGGTTGTGGCTGCAGCGCACAGCAGCCAATTTCCTGTGCGCCGCCGCTGCAATGGCTGCAGCCAGCTGAAGCGATCGGGGCCCTCGACTCCCCCTCGAGTTCCCCATCCCCCTCCACCTCCATTTCCTCCCCTTTTTGGTCTCTCTTCGGCAGCGCCGCCATCCTCATCTCCATCTCCACCTCCATGTCCAACGAGCACCAAGGACCGCTAGCGCGGAATGCCTCGCCGACGTCAGGAAACCTAGATCTGGTCCTCGGCTCCTCGCCTTCGGCCTCTGTATGTGAGCAATGGGGAAAACTTTTTTTTCCTCTAGAGATCGAGACAAAGCTGGGGAACATAATAAACTGGCTGAATCTCCCGAGTCCAGGCCCAATATGAGTCGGCCTTTGACCTAACCGGCCCATGAGATACCCAAACAGCTTGTAATTTATGGGTTAGCCTGAATTATAGATGGCCGAATAGACAGCTCAGCACAGCCCAGCCCGAGCGCAAAAAGCTCGACCCCCATTAATTTCGGGTCGACACGGCCCACATCACTATGGGGCTATGCCGTGCCAGCTTACGGACTCCACCTCAGGTTCACAGCATGACACGGTAAGGTTTAACTGTGTCGAGCCGGCCCATGGCCCGTTCGGAGCGGTGGCATGTTTGGCACGGCGGTCCATTAAGCGACACTGTAGCCCGTTAAGCGGCGTGACTTGGTAGGAGTGGTATCTCGGGCGGAAGCGGCGAGGGTGGCAGTGACAGTGGCGGCACGGGCTGAGATGTGAATAGATGAGGGTAAATATGTTATTTGAAGTTGTCAATTTATTTTAAAAAATATAAAATTATTTAAATCTTCATGGAACCGGACAGAATAGCAGATTTTTAAAGAAATTGATCTTTCAGTGGTACATATATGTGCCATTTTAGTTTGATGGTAAATTTTTAAAAACGCATTCTTTCAATGTCATCAATCTAATTTTTCTTTCTTCAAATACCATCTGGATAATTGATTTCTCATTCACATAGCAAAACATTTTCTTGAAGCTACTGCAGAACTGAATAGTAGTTAGAGGACGAAAGAGTATTACTCCCACTATCTCTTTTACAAGTCGTTGAGCACGAAAATTAAGAAAATAAAAAAGATGGGATGTTCTGAAAATGAGAAGGTGAGAGATAGAATAGAGATGTATTGGAAAAAAAATTATCTTTGATTTATAATTTGAAAAAATTTGAGTAGTCCAAAGTAAATTATAATTTGAGATAGAAGAAGTACTCAGAATGCAAACTTAAGCCGACTGTATGGCAGCATGTTGGATGCTTATAGGCAAATGTAGACACCACTGATTTATCGGCAACAGTCCCTTTGAGTATGTCCAAAACTGACAAAAGTATAACACTAGTATTAGCATATAGTGCTTCCTTAATAGAGTGTAGTTATCGTGACGACACCTATTAAACCAAATATATGGCTTAATGAGCTTAAATACTCAACAATTCAGCTAGCTTCAAGTATGAGTAACACTGATACACCGGTTAAGAGTTTTTGACATAGACAAATAGATGATCTGCTGCCAATCGAGGTCAAAAAGCAGCGCTTGACTAACTTGCTGCAATCTACCATGGTAGGGAGTTTATGCTATTGCTATGCCACTCCTTAAGAGGATCCCCATTTCTGTTTTATGAGGTTATTTTATTCTGCCTTCATTCCTCTCGCGAAATATATCATATTACCGCAGTTTAGAAGTGTTAATTTGACATATCTGATGTTATCTGCGCATATTTATCAATTTATGTACCCATAATGCACATGTCGCGCATGATATGCTAGCCACAAGAAAGCATAAAATTATCTAAATTATATCAGATTGTAACTGGTTATTGTGTTATACTGAATTTTTTCGATTCTCCTTTTTACAGGGTGCTGGAAAAATACCACACCACATTTGATGAGACATGCCATTCAACAGGATAGCCATGTTCGCACTCCTAGCAAACATGGGTTAACGGCCTGCCAAATTAAATATTTAAAAATAGATGAAATTTAACTAAAGTTAAATATTATGTCATCTAATGACATTTGTTTCACTATATTCTTATGTGTCAAGGGATTAATTATTTTTTTTCTTATAAGTGACATGGGATTGATCATGGTTTAATATTGCTATAGAATTCTGTTGTGCATGTAGAGAAAATTTATGTGGAAAATATATAACCCCTTTCTCATTAAAAAAAACATAATCTTCTTAGTAAGAATGAGAATCATACAAGAAGCACTTTTAACCTATAATAAAAAAATATAGTACTATTAGGGTAATAAAATGCGGCAAACACCGCGCCATCTTTCTAGACAATCCAAAATTAAATGTGACGTATCTTTTCGTGAAACTGGGCCGTGCCAAGTGCCCCAAGATGCTACGTGCGGTTGCATCAGTGTCTTTCAACCATGCTGGGCCAAAATTAGAAAATAAAACTTGCTGGCTTGGAGTAGAGATAGCAACGGGCCGAGACTCGAAACCCGACGGGTTTTTACTCCATTAAGGTATGAGTATGAGAGATTTTTTATACCCGTGATTTTAACGGGTATCGGGTATGGGTACAAAAAGGTTCTATCCTTCTTCGATATCCGATATATACCTGATATATAAAAAAATACGTATTTTTGTTAGATATAAGTATATAAAATATTATATCCCGTAGATTATTTTTATACTTTTTACCTAATGTGTCACATTTAATTTAAATTTGTATTAGTTTAACTTATTATGTGTCAATAAACTGAATACTTATATTAAATATATATATAACAACTAATTATAATTGTAGTCGTATTCTTAATAGGTGCCTGAGACCCGTGAAATTTCCCGTGGGTATGGATACGAGAAAAAACCTCCACCCGATAGTTAAATGGGTATAGGTATGAAAAGGTAAAACCCGACGAGTATGTATACGTTGCCATCTTTAGCTTGGAGCAGTGAATTAAACACATGGTTCACATTACTGTTGTAAAATTGAACGTGACGGGTAAGGAGTACCAAATTGGATTTTTTATAAAAAAAATAGGTATTAGTTATATTTTAGCATGTATAGTTATTCAAAATTACAATCCAAAATTAATGAAAAATAATAGCATTGTTAGTTCCGTATTTAAGCAGAAAATACTTCTTCCTCCGTTCCTAAACTGTTGTTGTTGTTGCCTTCTAACATCATATTTGATCATTCATTTTATTATAAAAATTACCTAGTTCAAACATGTAAAATTATAAGCTATGTTTGAAATATCTTTGATGATAAAGCATATTATAACAAAGTATATAAAATTTATCATATTTTTTAATAAGATGAATGATTAAAATTGATGTTAAAAGTCAACAGCAACATCAAATTAGGAACAGAAGGAGTATGATAATTACAAAATTAAGGACAAAATTTCGAATGTAATCTCATTTCAGAGTCCATTGGCACTATACTGCTCATGGTCTTATAGAATTTTGAATTAGTCTTATACTTCGAATAAGATTTAAAAGCCTTTTGATCTACTAGTACTCCGTAGAGTAAACATGTTACCTTACTAAAAAAAAAGCAAGACTGAGCATATCCAGTTTTCACGGCACATGTCAATATTTATCAATAGTTATCAAATTTTTTAAAAAAGACAAATGATCAAAGTTAATATTAGAAGTCAATTGTGTCAATATTTAAAAACTGGAGGGAGTTGTATTCCAACTCATTTTATTTTCTTTTTATTTTTAACACACTAAACTTCCTAAACTACTCTCCAATTTGGTTTAGGCTTAATAAATCGATTCAAGAGATTATGTTCCATTCATTTTTTTCGTGCAGCCATGTTCTGCTTTCCAAAGGACTCACGATAAAAGTTGATGTAAGAAGTCAATTGTGTCAATATTTTAAAATCAAAAAAAGTAGTTGGGAACAAATTTCAGCTACCAAATCTCTACTCTTTAAAAAGAGTAGTTTTTAAAATGTCCTCAACAGAGATGAGTTATACTATATGCACACGAAAAATACATTTAAAGTTATTTTTTTTACAAATCTGACGAATAAAATTCTATATACACCCTTTACAAATCTAATGGATGAGCTCTTTTAAATTACCCAGATAATAGACCCATACGCATCATTATTAGTTAATAAAATACAACTACCCGAAACAAATATACAAAATTCAAAGAAAGTGGTTAAAAAATAAAATAAATTTATTTTAATATTAATATATTATTTTTTTAGTTAATATTTTTCTTTAAACGGTAGCATTAACACGGTGTCGAGACCAGTGTAAAGTAAGACCAAATTGCAAACTCTTGTTAGTAGGACTCCCTCTTGAAACGAACTGAAAGAACTGCACTTAATGTCATTAACTGCAGTTAATGATACCACCCTGTTACGTACAGAGAGAGCGCTCATGAAAATCAGGACGAACAAAACAGAAACTATCGTAAAAGCGTTTCATCACAGCTCTAACGGTGCTAATTAATGTTCTTGCCGTCCCTTTATTGAGAAGGGCCGAACGTGTAACTTGTCACGTGTCAAGGCTCGCGTGCTCTCTCATATACGCACAAGACAACGCCTGCCCCCTTCATACACACAAGGCTCGCGTGCTGTCTCTCATACCAGTTACCTTGGTCTAGTTAGGTGAGATTCCCAGAGTCTTTCTCATTTTCCCGCCAAGTATTGTGCCTTCTCTACTGTATCATTAACAATGTCGTTAGACTATCTGAATTGCCAATTTTATGCAACCACAACACCATCACAACTTGGTTAAAATCAAGAGCATCTAAGAGATCATTCAATTTTACTTGGTTAAAAGAGAGGAAATGAAACAAATATTACCTGTACAAGACCATGGAGGGTCAACTTTGCCTCATCATCAACATAGTTTTCCAGCAGTTGTAAGGGAACAAATGGTAGATGAAAGAAATTAGCACTCCATCATCAACCTTGATGCACAAAATATTCATCAGGAGGGCACTGAAAGCGGATTGGTTAAGTTACCCAAAACAGAGCACCTTGTTAGTGTTTCACATCAAACTGTATTTCAAAATGGCACAAGGATGTGAAAGAATTTTGTGGTCGTTGTACTAATCTGGTCACAGGGACTAGCATTTACGAAATCAATGATCCAGACGTCACCTGATAACTCGAAAAGTGTATATGGTTTAAAACTACATGAGGATGAATAAAACATCCCAATTTGATCAAACAACATTGATAATCTTTTGATAATTTAGGAGCTTCTTGATCATTAAAAAAATAGCACCCCAGATGTCTGCTTTTATAGAGTAGCCAAAGGAATACTTACGTTGCAGACCAACGAACATGACCACGCTTGCCTTCCCCTTCTTCGGAGTTCGGAGTGAAGTAAGGCTCCCCTGGATTCAACATGTTACAGAGCCGTGAAGACGGCATACAACAACAACAGCAGAACAATAGGCGAAATCAATAAGATGCACGATTACGCCAAACAGAAAATAGTCCCATCCGCATGACCAACGGCCATCGGAGCCGACTTGCTGCATGATGCGACGCTTGTTGGTCCCGACGGCTAGCGCCTCGAGCTTGACGATGCACTTGATGTTGGCCTGCAAGAGGAGCGCGCGCGAGATCTTCATTCATTTGTTGAGCACCTTCTCATCGATTTCATTCAGTTGTTGAGCACCGTCTCATCGATCACCGTCGCTTTGCTCATCTGCACGAGCGTGCGAGTGATGCTCCCGCTAAACTGCACGAGCACCATCTTGCTGGGGTGTCCTCTGCCGCGAGGCGATCCCTTCCGTTTTCCCTAGCCGATGGCCCGGTGATGCTCAAGCCCTTCACGCACTGCGATGCAGTCCGCCGCCATGACCGGCTTACTGTGGCATAAACCGTGCCATACTCAAGAATTAGGACCGTCGGGCGACACGGCATGAATGTTGGCCTGTGCCTCTGAGCCGACACGGCACGAGACCAACACAGCACCGCCATGACCGGCTTACTGTGGCATAAGCCGTGCCATACCCAGGAATTAGGCCATCCTGATTGGATGGCCGCACAGTTGCCTGGCCTGACTGGCCGCATGCGGGAACAACAGCCTGATGTTTGGTGGGCTGCTGTGGTAGGCCTGTCCTATGGCATGCAAAATTCGGATGCCAGCCAGGCTCGAGAGAGATGGATTTCATCTCTGTTTCTCTCCAGCCTGACCAGCCATATGCAGCTGATTAAAAATAATATTATATAATTAATAGTATTTAAATAATATTTATATGTATTTAAAATTAGATAAAAATTTGATTAACATATTAAAAATATATTATACATTTAGATATAGTAAATAATATTTTAAATATATTTTAAATTTATTTATTTATTTTATATGTTATATTATGCAAATGAGACTCGTCACCACCTGACTCAATTTCACCTAACTCTCAAGATGAGAGCCAGGTTCTCCACAGAAGTAAACTAGAGCCAGGCTCCTCTCAGAAGTAAACCAATCACAGCGGTTGGCCTGTGCCTTGGCACGAGACCAGCGCAGCGGTAGAAACACAGCGATGAATGAAATACTTTGAAGCGGCAGCTCTTCCATTTTCCCTAGCCGGTGATGCTCAAGCCCTTCACGCACGCACCGAGATCCAGGGGCCAAATAGAGGGAAGTGGGGTGAGACTAGACAATAATATGGCCTAGCACACCGACCGACCCGATATCTTTACGAACCAAGAAACAACGATGAATGAAAATACTCCGGTCCAGCATGCTGCTGCTCATGTTCACTTTCTCAAGCGAATCCAACAGTTGGCCCGGCAATATATAAAACCTAGTGAAGTCGCCCTCTATTTTCCGAGGGGGGACTAATGCTGTGGGAACGCCAGCTGCACGCGTGAGCCGAATTCCTGCAACGGCCCAAGCGAGATTAACAGCCCGCAAAATTTTTTTGCAGTGACAGGCGCGGCCCACCTGTCAACACGTTCTTTGATGTGTTCATCTGCTGCAGTTCATTTTTTATTTTGACTCAGATTTAAAATCTTTCTCATATGTTGTCCAAATTAGAAAATTCTTTTTTCTATTTTTTTAAAAAAAATCGTATTTTATCACAAAACATGTTTTCATTGCGCTTATATATTTCAAATTTATGCTAATCGGTGGATTCAAGAATAATCACTATTTAACATTTTCTTCACATTTTTGTAAATATTCAAATAATTTTATTTTTGAATGAATTTTTATGTGCATGTACAACATACAACTCTACACATAGAAATTTGGTATAATTTTTTTCTTGAAACACTTATACTTGTGTAAGATTGAAATGTTCTTCGATCATCTAAAAATATAATAACATATTTATGGTTTTATAGAATCTGAACACTTTCATGCATCTATTTTTTTAAAAAAAATCTCCAAAAATTATAGAGACTGGTCTTGCCTTGAAACACATCTAAAAAAATCAGTTCAAAATTCATTATATTTTCTAAGATAAAAAAATTTTAAAAAACACATTTTCATTTTTTTCCACACAAAATATAATGATTTTAAACCTCAACTTTGGTGGACATATGTAATATAAGCTTGCAAAACTAGTGTAAGTTTGTTTAGATTTTTATAAATTTTTTTATCCATGTAACACTATTAAAAGAATCAATTTAAACTACTAAAATACGTCTTCGACTACTGAAAACGTAGTTCTGCTGGAAGAAAGTGCGGATTTGCTCTCTGAAAACGTATTATATAGCCTGCACAAAATTCAGTCGTGCTTGGCCTGGCACGGCCCGAAGTCGGCCCACCATGCCCTGGGCCGTGCTTGGGCCACATTTCGACCATATCGGGCCGGCTACATATAATAATCTTTTTTGTCCTGATGTAACAGGGTAGACGACAGTGCAGATGTATGGGGTCACACTGGATTTTGAGCTTGGAACATGCAACACATCCCCACGCACATCTGTAGCAGCTCGTACTGTTCCGACCTTCTGGGTGGATGGGAAAAGGAAAAAGAAGACTGAGCAGGCAGTTGTGTTCTGTTGTTGAAGAGCGCAAAAGTAAAAATGGAAAAGGAGCAGTTTTTTGCGCCTTCTTTGAGTTCTTAAACCACAAAACTAGTAAACATTGTCTTTTTTCAGAACTCAGAAATTAAGGAGAAGTACTAGATTGTCATGCACTCCGTTTTAAATTATTGACACAATTAATGTTTAATATCAACTATGACTATTTATCTTATTCAAAAAAATTATTCTAATGTGTAATATTTTGTTATTATTTGGTTTATTATTAGTGTAATTTAAATCACAAATAATAATTTTACATATTAGAACAAATTTTTTGAATAATACGAATGGTCAAAGTTGATGTTAAAAGTCAGTGGTCAATAATTTAAAATCAGAGTGAGTAATTATATAACGCTACCTCTAGTTAAGATGTATCACCATAATATGGTTTATGGTTATTCAGTACTATTGCACCTCCGTCCAAAAATAATTGACATTTTTTACTTTTAAAATCAATATTTGACCGTTTGTATTATTCAAAAAAAATAAAAATAAAAAATAAATAAAATAATCTTAAAGTATTTCTAATAATGAATCATTTGACAGTAAAATAAATAATATTTTCACAATTTTTTTAATAAGACGAGTGTTCAAAGGTAGATGTATGAAAATTTAAAAAATAGTTATTTTGAGATGGAGAGAGTATTTGCTTGAGAAGATGATCATCAACCTTCTGGTGACGGGGCATAATAATTTTTTTTTTCTTTTCGAAAGGCCCGACGGAACATAAGGATTAATTTTACATGAACTTGAATTTACTATGCGTAAGAAAAGAACTCGTTTGAAATTTTTGCTCCACAAGGAATCAATAAGAATTCCATGTATCTTGTATTGTCCCATTGTCCTTTAACCCTCGGTTCTTTTGCAAAGGACACAGATATATAGCAGGGGTTATATATACAGAAAACGAGGGTAGATGAGAACATTTCTATTTTATGTCATTCATACGGTGGGACTCAAGAAAACTTGTGGTAATCATGGATATATCTGTAACAAACCATTTCATCAAAACAGCCACGCAAATTAGACGACTTCAAAAGGTTGAAGAGATTAACTGAGTAAACGAGAGTGCGGAATTCGTGTTATTTTAAATTGGAATCTTAATGTCAGGGTAGCACCGTAGCAGAGCCACCAGCAGAAACAGGCTTTGGCCACCTCCCGTACAAGTGAAAAAGTCTTGAACGAACTACGTCTTTCACCTTCGCAAACACTTCGTTCCTCCATCTTTTTTTTTGGTTCCAGTCCGGAGGGCAACGACGAGCGGGCGACCGCGCCGGCCTCTTCCTCCACTCCGTGGTATCCCCGGTGAGTTCTTGCGACCAGTAGTGAGCAAGTACACGACAAGAGATGAGAGCGAGAGTGCCATGCATCCGGGGAGGTATTTTGTGCGAGGGCAGAGGGCTTGATGCAGTTTGGAATGACAAAGGTCGCTGTTTTGCAATGTTGCTGAGGGCCTGAGCCGCTTGGGCGGGGCTATTGGGCCGGGGGTCCTAGTGGTGCGAGTCGTGCGGCGGCGCTGATGCATGGAGAGCGTACCAGGTGAACGGGGTTGGCGACCCACCGACCAGGCAGCCAGTGGCCATGTCCGCGAGTATGAGGTGCAATACCACTGTCCACCTCGATCGGGCGCTGCGCTAGAGCGTGCAGGCTGAACGGGGTTGGCGTGGATCGCGACTGCGCGGCGATGGAACGAGCGGCGATGTCCGGGAGTATGATCTGCCACGCCATAGCGTACCGGGTGAACGGGGTCGGCGTGGATCGCGACCGCGGCGATGGAGCCAGCGGCCATGTCGGGGAATCAATGCTGGGAGGAGGTAGCTGCCACCACGCCACCGTCCACGGTGTTCGGAACGGCGGAGAGGAGCAGCCGAGAGCAGGAGGGGCATGGCGCACTGCAGGACATAATAAACGCTAGTTGTGCGCGCCGTGGCTTCTCACGTCTGTGCCCAAACACGCCGCTGGCTAGGGTGAGCTGGTCAGCGACGAGGCTGATCAGCAAGTGCGGCGCCGCCGGCATGGTCGAGCGCAAGGCCGGCAAAGGTCGCCACCTTTCCCTCAGCTTTGCTGCAGCCAAGAGTTAGCGTTGGTCTTTGCCCAAGCGGCGATCTTTCCAGTGTTGAAGCTGTGAGGGGGAGAAAGTTAGAATAACACGAATCGCCAAGGGAGTGGCCAAGTGATAGTGAGATGGCAGTTGCACGAGGCCTGGGTGCAGAACATCTCATGCCGGTGGCGAGGGCCTGCTGCGGCCGTCCCTTTACCCTGTATCTCCCACCCGAGGCATTTTAAGGCCTGAGGTCGATCACAATTCACCACCAGCGTTGTATGTGCGTTTTGAGTGTGGAGACGACAAGCCAATAGTTGGTAGTTTTGCCTTATTTCTATATTTCTTCTGACGATGTCAAATTTACTTAAAGTTGACTCTCAGGTTTGCAAGATGTCATCAAAACGAAGATCTCAGTTGTTTCCACCATTGAAGGAGAATCCCCTTGCCCCATTGCACATGAAGTTAGATGACATACCTGTAGTTAACTACAAGATTCAAGGAGGTGCTAAAGCATACAGTGAGTTGATCAGATTGATACTGAAGCGTCTGGTACTGATTGCTTCAGTTGTGATTGGACCTTTTCAGGTTCCAGTGGCTCCACTTGATAATCCAAACAAAGATCATAAAAACAGTCACTTTATAGTCAGAATGTCAAGTGATGACCATCCTGAGTACTGTGTTGATATTCTGGTGAAAGATACGGATTTGTATGTTGTGGGCTTCCGGCGATCGCTGAATGAACAATGGGGGAAGTGGCACTGCTTTGATGATGAACCGGGTCCTACATTCCTTGAAGCTACTAAGTTGGGGTTTAAATGCACACATCTTGGAAAGTGAGTGTAAAAGTTCAGTCTCTACATAGTTCAGTATCATGTTTTTCCTTTTTTAAACAAAATACATGATTTATTTTCATATGTTGTTTTCTAATGTTTATTGACTACAAACAGGGCGTCTACTACTCCCGGAGGGATTCCTGTCATACTACAAGTATTTGAAACATTGGCAAAATATGAAGATTCAAATCCTGAAGAGAAGAAAAGAACATCTCAAGAACGCACAAAGCACCGTGATCTCCAATTAAGGGTGAGGAAGGCACTCTTTATTATTGTTGTGATGTTTTCAGAAGCAACCAGGTTTAGGTGTATCTATTTGGAGATATTTGACAGAATTGAAACTTGGGCAACATCATCTCAACTGGACGCCTCTATGTGGGACTTAATCAATAGTTGGGGTCATTGGTCAAAGGAAGTTCTCAAGTTGTGGTGTACAGATCCTGATTTCAGCAATTCTATGACAAAGAAATTGGACATTGATCCTAACAAGCAGAATCAGTCCATTGAAGTAAGGTTTCACCCCAACTCCACTGCAAGAAAAATAGAGACCATTGCCGATCTGATTGGAAGGGATGGTCAGTTGACCTTCATGAACCGATCTCCTGACAACATGATTAGCGATAGCGATTTGGCTGCAAAGTGGAAGAAGTTTGGGGCAGACATTCGTAACCCCAAGTTTGAGGAACCAGAGGGCAAGGGAGAAGAGAGCAAAGAAGGAGAGAAAGAGGCATCACAATCATGAATTATTTGACATTAAGCTTTCATCATTTGATACCTTTTCTTAACGTACTACTGTTCCTATGCACTTCTTGGTTGTGTAATGTTACATATCCAGTTAGCACGTCTTGTTTACTGCTCCTAGATGCTTAGCATGATTCAATAATGTCATTCAGCTTTATTGTAATTGAATATCCAGAATACAAGACACTCATTCTCGGATGTGTTAAAAAAGGTGGTTCTGTCCTAGTCTGTCGTGGGAAGGCAGCAGTAACTAGTGCTGTAATAAACTGTTGCTGGCACTTTCGATAAGGCAGGGACAGTTTTTTCATGTTAATGTCATGCCATATATTGCCTCTTTACTACCTTTTATCCTTGTAGTACCTCTGATTCCGCTATTTTTTTTCTAATAATGATATCACCTCGAAAATGTGCGTGGCGGCCGCTGCTTAGCGGTGCACTGCGAGACCTTGCTCGCGGAGCTGATACAGCGCGGCAGCCGTGTGGAGCGTCCAGTTAGCGTAAGCACCATTGCCAAACAACAACGATCGGGAGCGGAGCTCCTCGCCGAGGTGAGTCGGAGGCATGGAGGTCAGGATGTGCGCCACGAGCAGAAGACGCGAAAGCTTTCGCGTGGTCCTGGGCCGCACATAGATCTTGTGCTAGTCGCAGTGGAGCTGCACCACCTGCCCAAGCTGGCCATTCACGTAGCAGCGCCGGCCTCAATCTCTTCGAGCCAAGTCCGAGGAGGAAAAGAAATCAGCACTGTTAGGCCTGGCCTGGTACCAAGGGCAAGGTTCGGGTTACCGTTTCACCTCCGAAAATCGGGGTTGGCCGGTTTGATCAGTTTTTACGAAAACTAAAAAAAAACATCACAATAAATTAGATAAATTCAAGAATCAAAATTTTGAAAGAAAATCGCTTGGTTTTTTTATTTACTATTTTTGAATTTGAAATTAAATAGGTTTAAGTGATTTTTCACCGATTTTTTCGGTTTAGCGCTTGGTTTAACTGGTTTACCGATCGGTTTTTGAATTTTCAATTTTTTTGATTTTTAAATTTTTTAATTTATTAAACTAAAAACCGGTTAACCGATGAAACCGAGCCGAACCGATTTCAACAAAAATCGTGAAAATCGACCGATTTTTACATGTTTTGTAAACCTTGACCAAGGGCAACGATGAGGATGGATGGGCAGGAGTGGATCCTACTCCGTTTTGAAGCCTGAGGACTGGCCCGTATTCCGTGGCCGCTTTTTTGCACATTGCAGTGAGCCTCTGCATCGCCGGGGCAGGGTGGTGTGTCATGGGTCGCGGCCCCTTGAGCGAGGTCTTAAGCAGCGTCCCCATGGTGGTAGCCAATGTGAACGTACATAATGCCCTGTGCAGAGTGTGGGAAAAGCACGAACCAGGCGCACGGCGACGCGGAGGCCACGTCTGACGTCTGTCTAACAGGGCGAAAATGGACACTGAGACCTGGAGGACAAGGCGCCGCTCAACGGTAAAAAGGAAGGTCTTGCACTGATGACCACGGCTCATCACAAATCGCAGTGCAACTGTGCAAGACCACGGCACATCACAAATCCTCGCTCGTCTCCTGAGCTCGCCGTCCCCGGCCTCACGAATCGGGAATGCGACATGTACAGTATCTAGCGCCGAATATTCATTACCCGACGTTGCTTTCGTCGCTGCATTTCAGAACACACCTGAGGCCCCGAATCGAAGCTCCCACCCAGTAACACCCGCCACTACCACACCGCAGCGAAGATTTACAAGACCGGAAGATTACAGGGCGCGCACGGGAAGAAAGGCCACACATCTCGAAGCGGGAACAGTGAGGGGGCGTGGGCGCCCCGGCGGTAGCCACTGGCCTGGCAGCCATTCGTCGCTCGGGCTATCCGAAATCTCATCTCCCGACCAATCCGGGCCTCACGATCCCGGCGCCGGACACCTTGAACCACAAACGCGCGCACCCCAATCCGCCAACTCATATATCCGCACGCGCGCGCGCGCTCGCTCCGCGGGTCGTAGCTTTGTTGGTGGCTACTCCAGCACGCACCGCGATCTGATCACCCCCCCCCCCCCCCCCCAATCCTGAGTCCCCCTTTCTGCTTGGGCATCGATCGATCGTCGACATGGCGTCGCCCATGCTCTTGTCCGAGTTCTCCGGGCTGAGGAGCGCCGGGTCGCTGCCGCTGCGCCGGAATGCCACGTCCGAGGACTTCGTTTCCAGCGTCTCGTTCAAGACCAACGCGGTACGTCGTATGTATGTTCTGGAGGAGTATCTTTTTTTTTTTCTCCAGGCCGTAGTAGGAGGATTACTGCTGCTGCCCCGGCTGTATTGAAGGTGGATCACTGCTTACTTAGGTCGGCTCTAGCGGCGGCGCGAGGCGGGCGCCGACGGAGGCGAAGCTGAAGGTGGCGATCAACGGGTTCGGCCGCATCGGGCGCAACTTCCTGCGGTGTTGGCACGGCCGCGACGACTCGCCGCTCGACATTATCGCCATCAACGACACCGGCGGCGTCAAGCAGGCGTCCCACCTCCTCAAGTACGACTCCACGCTCGGCATCTTCGAGGCCGACGTCCAGCCCGTGGGCGACGACGCCATCTCCGTCGACGGCAAGGTCATCAAGGTCGTGTCGGACCGCAACCCGACCAACCTGCCATGGGGCGAACTCGGCGTCGACCTCGTCATCGAGGGAACCGGGGTGTTCGTCGACCGCGACGGTGCCGGCAGGCACATCCAGGCCGGAGCCAAGAAGGTGCTCATCACCGCGCCGGGCAAGGGTGACATCCCCACCTACGTCGTCGGAGTCAATGCCGACCAGTACAACCCCGACGAGCCCATCATCAGCAACGCGTCCTGCACCACCAACTGCCTCGCGCCCTTCGTCAAGGTGCTCGACCAAAAGTTCGGTACGTACTACTTGCTGCCAAGCGATCATGCGATTAATTAATTAGCACGAGACTAGATGCTTACTACTACAGTGGCTGGCTCATGATCAGGCATCATCAAGGGGACGATGACCACCACCCACTCCTACACCGGTGACCAGAGGCTGCTCGACGCCAGCCACCGCGACCTGCGCCGCGCCCGCGCCGCCGCGCTCAACATCGTGCCCACGTCCACCGGCGCGGCCAAGGCCGTGGCGCTGGTGCTCCCCAACCTCAAGGGCAAGCTCAACGGGATCGCGCTCCGGGTGCCGACTCCGAACGTGTCCGTCGTCGACCTCGTGGTGCAGGTCTCCAAGAAGACCCTCGCCGAGGAGGTGAACCAGGCGTTCCGAGACAGCGCCGCCAGCGAGCTCAAGGGTGTCCTCGAGGTCTGCGACGAGCCGCTCGTGTCCGTCGACTTCAGGTGCTCCGACGTTTCGTCCACCATCGACTCGTCGCTCACCATGGTCATGGGTGACGACATGGTCAAGGTCATTGCCTGGTACGACAACGAGTGGGGGTACTCGCAAAGGGTCGTCGACCTCGCTGACATCGTCGCCAACAACTGGAAGTGAAGCTGCTTTGCACCGCTGTAACTCATCATATCCTCGACTTCAAAATTTCCCCCAGGCTCCTCCCTCCCCTGCTCTGATGATAAAAGCCATCAGAAAAATGTCTCAGAATAATATGGTAGTATTCAATTCAGTGTCAACTCAGGACTTATGAATTTTGTTATATGCATATAATCAATAGCAGCTCAATCGATTGATTTGCTAACCATGTAGTGTAATCCTGATTCCTGAACTCAATCCCTCATTGTTTGAAGGTGTCTTGAGTGCAGTTACTCAATCGGAATGTCGTAATCAATATTTTGAAACGTTGTAGTACGACAGACACAACTATTACTTATAAATTAAAAGGAGCAGGTTGCAAATAACTCAGGTGTGAAATGGACAAGAAATGAGGCTGCACCAAAATATGAATGGAGTTGCTAAACTTCAGTCAAATTAAAATTGAGATGCAGTTTTTCTATAGTCAATACATTGATGATATTTTCTCGTCAATACATAGCCCTACAAATGAAAATGAAACAAACTGTCGTATCGGAGGATCAGAATCTCACATGGTTGAGGTGTTGATTGAAACAGCTGCTTGTTTTTCAGTCAATTGAACACTAGCAAATATGGAATTATAATGGTCCACCCTTTGTCTCACCCAAATTTTTGCCATGTCGAATCTTTCTTAAGACTCCATAGTTCACATGTTCGTCATCTTGGACCATGTTGCAAGTTGCGTTGGGGATCAAGAATATACGGCACCATATATGACAAATGTCATCAGCAATACGAATAATGTAAGGATGACACATCCGCAGACCAAAATCGCCATTTTGTTCGAACTTTAATAGCTTCGTTTCAGATTCGCAATTGAAATAGAACAAATCTGGGAAGATAGATTTAGTGCATTCTAGTTCGACTAAGAATGACTCTACTACTCCAGTTCAATAAGGGTGTTTGGAAGAGACTAATTATGATAACAGCATAAGTTTTTAACCTGATGTGCAAACGATCTAAAGCAAAAAGAAACTATGCTCTTTATACGCTCTCTCTGGGAAGTAACGATGCGGTACACTCTGTTTCAAGGGCCACGATTGAAAAGGTTCCAATCATGCACTTTGAAATTCATCGCTGCAAGTTCGACTGTCATTGTTACCGCTGCGCATGTGTCTGAGCCAGGTATGACCGTATGAACATTTAAAAATAAATCGCACATGGAAATTAACTCGAGTTAAACAGAAGTATACATGCATCCATAATCTCGACCTCGCGAGTTGCGGCAGTGTGCCCATTCTTTCACTGGCACGTCTCTGTACAAGTATTTCCATTTTCTACAGCAAAATCGTTGGCACCCTAGGAGTAGAACAGCTCAAACCTCAAAAAGAAAAAAGGGCGCCAAACGAAGCAGCCTCGAAGCTCTCGAACACTGTAGGCGGGCACTGTACTGCTCAGCTCAGCTCAGCACTTGTTGTGAATCGGGTCGGAGCCTCGCCGGACCCGCCGCTTGCTCATCCTGTCGGGGTCGAACACCGTGGACGGAGAGGACGACCCGGCCGCCGCCGCCGCGGTGAGCTTCTTAGAGGCGTCGAGGCTCGCGGCGCCCTCGGCGATCTTCTTCGGGGGCCGCTCGGCTTGCTCGGCAGCAGTAGTCCGGTCGACGTGAACGGCGGCCGGGGTTCTGATGGCACGAACAACGCCCGGACTGGAGCTGAGGTGTGAAGCGAGAAGAAGAAGAAGCACCACCAGCGCAAGACCGCCGTGGACTCTCATTTCTCTCATCTCCACTCCCTCGCACTGACCTGCCTGCAGAGCAGAACAATGACGCTAGATTGCTAGCTATGGCACTACCACTACCCAGCCTGCTTGCGTGTCTTCGTGCTGCTTGATATAGCGCCTACGAGCTCGACGGCATGCGTCTGCAGAGAGCGGAGGAGAGGCTTGGGGCAACCTCTCTGTTTTCACAATGCCCGCGCTTTGGTGCCGCTTGATATAGGGCCCCCGGCCTCTAGCTCTAGGCCACATCTGCAACAGAGACGGGCGAGCGAGATGAGACGAGATCTCGCTCGGCTCGGTCCAAAAGCGTAAAGCTCAAAGAGACGGATGGAGGGACACCCACGAATCGCTTTGCTTGCGCCTGTTCCCGGCACGAATATGCATGGGGAAGGGCGCTCGCTCGCTCCTCCGGCTTCACAGAGAAGGTTCCAAAGTAGTAGTACGCCGGGGCGAAAGCGGCGACCTGGATTGGATGGTGAGGAAACCCAAAGAGGTTCCAAGGCTGCAGGCTGGCGTGGTACCAGCTTCCACCTTGGCAGAATCTTCCAAAACAGAGTTGTGTAATCTAGACTGCACCGCTTTCTTTCGTTGGTTTTCTTTTTCGTCCAAGATCATTGACAAACAAGCAACAACTCGCGCAGCGTAATCCAGCGGCGATTCGATGATGATCTGTGTCGCTGCCTCTAGCTCCATTGCTGCCCTTTACGTAGCTTCTTCTTCTTCTTCTTCTTCTTCCCGGCTAGTGGCCGCCGTCGTGCCGGTGCCGCGGATTGAGCAGTGGGTCACTCCGAACGAGACCAAAGGAAGCCTCGTCTTCCGTTCAAAGATCCAAAGTGGGAAGGGAGCGCGGGGCCGCGGGCAGCCGCCACGCCACGCAGCAAAAGCCTCCTGCCTGCCGCTGTTGCCCGCTCGCAGGAACATTCCTTCTCTTTCGCTTTCGTTCCATCTTTGGGTAATCCCCTGGTTTTAACTTAAAGCGCGCACCCCAGCAACAGGAGGTAGCCCTCCGCTGCGGCACCGCACACGACTTTAACCGGGCTGCCGTGCGCGACACTGGACAGAAGAACGACAGGGCGTTACTTTGGGCATACGAACTGAAACGATTTGTGTTTTGGCATCTTGTAGATACCTCACCTAAGGAGTGTTCAGTACACAAGATCTAGATTATCCGGGAACAGTACTGTGAACCGTCCCTATGATGGTCAGCGGCAGAGCTAGAATCCAAAGTCAAGGTGAGCCAGAAAAGGAAAATAATAAAAAGAATGTTACAGTGCCTGCTACAGTGTCAAAAATGATGTTTTTGCTAGCTCCGCCTATGATGATGGTGTTCTATCTGGTGAGGCTGCAAGGGAGAGGTCAGTATAATCTTCATTGTTTTCACTTGCTCGTGTTGACTGACATTGCACTCCATATCCATGTGTGTGCACCATCTGAGTTTTATATGACATTACAGGATCATCCGTGCCTTCCTTGTTGAGGATAAAAAAAAAAACTGTGAAGAAGGTTCTGAAGATCCAAAAGACCAAGGAGAAGCAGACATCAAAATGAAGTGGCCAAAGCTTTTTATACCCGGGAATGTTTTTTGAGGATACCAGTTGTTATAGTCAAATGCTTGTTCTGTATCATGTTGATGCCTGGCGGTAGTTACATATCCACGAGTAGTAAAATATGTTCTGCCCTTTGCAAGCCTGTTGGCTGGACGTGGAACTAATAGTTTTGATATGAACCCAACTGTATGAGTCACACAACGAGTGAAAGGCAGTTTAGGATGGTTGAGGCACTATGAATCAAATGACTGAACTCACGCGGCGGCAACAGAAGCGTTCCTGTTCGATTGGTTGGAGTCAGTAACCTAGGTTCCAACTTGTTGGAAATCCTAACTACTAAGTGCTATATCAAAAACAAGTTAACAAAATTAAATAGTAGAAGTATGTGAACCGAGTCAGGTATTTTTGGTTGGAAGAAGCCGGATCCCTTGGCCTTCATCTCCTTCTAAAGTCCAAATCAGAAAGAAAAACATGTTTCAGTCAAGCCATCACATACAGGCATATATAGAAAGGCAAAAAAAAGAAAATTTTTCTGAATAAAATTTTTTGTCAAGAATGGGATTCGAACCCATGCCCTTTCCGACCAGTACCTGAAACTGGCGCCTTAGACCAACTCGGCCATCTTGACGTGTATGAGACAATCTCGTAAGCTATTAAATCAATTTTCATTACAATTTTGCGTTTGTTGGCCCGGTGGCATTTTATACATCTTCTGCCTGTTTTTATACGATCTTTCTGTGCAGCCACTTTGTATGACCAGATTTGCCCTCGTAGTATTGCCTTTCTATCGTAATTCCATTCGAAGAGATCGACCGGCATTTTCCAATCTCTTCCTCTCCACACGAAGGAATGGCTAATCGCACAACGGTAGCTGCGTTCCACAACCTGGCCATGTGCGCCGCATTCGACGACCTGCCGCGGTCCATGTTGCTGTGCCTCCGCGAGGTGCTTCTCGTGCTGTAGTGGTTGAAGGCAGTGGCTGCCGTCTATGCAGCACGGAGCCGGATGCGGCTGCTGCTGCAGTCCGATGAGATCGAGGAGAGGTGCGCGAGCTGCACGAGGACCCGCAATGATGCTTGACCTCCTAGCCGTCTCCAGCTGGGTCTCGTGAGGATGTTGCGGACCACCTGGCCCTCGCATCGTGCCACTGCCGGCAGTTCTCCGCGGATTATGCGCTCAAGGTGAGGGTGTTGATGCTGATACAGGAAATTGAGCTGTGAGTTCGTGCTAGAGCTTGACAGACCGGAGAAGATCCTGCAGAAGGTGGGCGTCATCAACCGGCGAACTGCAGTGATGAGATTGAGAATCTGGAGCGGAAAATCGACGAGCGCTCCTCAGAGAGATCGATAGCCGCGGCGCACTACACCAGGAAAAGGCGACGATGAATGGGGAGAACTTGTGGTGCAATGGAGTAGCAGAAGGCGAGTGCGACGGGAGGAGCTGCGGCGAGATTGCCGCTCGATCTGGTTTCAGAGTAAGGCAGGAGAAGAAGGCTGTATTGTTTTGAATGAACCAGCAGGGGCAAATCCGGTCATTCTCAGTGGCTGTACAAAAAAATAGTATAAAAACAGATAGAAGACATATAAAATAGTACGATTCTAACAAATGCAAAATTGTAATGGCAGTATTCTAAAGATGAAAGTTGTAATGACATATATCTAATTAACCCAATTTTCAAATACATCTGAACTCAGTCTTCACACCTAGCGCCTGCCTATCCCCAGCACACTCACATTGCTGCTCTTTCGTACCGAATGGCGCCTCTCCTAAACCCTACAGTCCGGCGACTCGCCCTCGCCGCCTGCCGCCGTTTCTCGATACCGGCGGCAGCGGAACCACTCTTATCTTCCCGAAACACGCAAGGTTTGCTTCGCTGTGCTGTCGTTCCCCTTCTCTTATACCTGGAAAACCAATGTTCGGGGGTGCTTAGAAATCAAGGTTTTTATTTCCCAGCTGTTGCGATTAGAAATCAGGAGTTGACAATGCTGCTAGATTTTGGCTCTTCGCATTCTTTTTCCCACTTTTTTACAGGAGCGTTCTAATGATTGGATTTAGTGGGATCCAATCAATTTCATTGTGCCCCCTGCCCGGTACTCTTCAATCATATCTTAGAACCTATGATGATTCCTTAAGTAGAACCAAAACACTTATTATGCACTAAATTAAAACGCTGACTATGCCCTTTCTAAAACATTGGACAGGAAGATACAGCTCCAGTCTGGTGGATGTGAGTGGCGGGTTTGATGGTATGCTTGCCAGTACACAGCATTTCTACGTGCTTGGAGGCAAAGGTGGTGTCGGAAAGACAAGCATTGCGGCGTCGCTTGCTGTTAAATTCGCTAACCAGGGTGAACGTACTCTCGTTGCGTCTATGGACCCAACACATTCTCTGGGAGATTCGTTTGAACAAGTATGAAATCCAATCTAGATTGTGTACATGCTACTTGAAATGATTCTAGTGTCTTTGTTCAATATCTTGCTTATGCTGTTTATAGAGCATGTTGAGTGATGGCAAAATCGCACAGATCAATGGATTCAACTCTCTTTTTGCAGCTCAGGTGGGAGAAATTGCATCAGTATACTACAATGCTGGTCTTTCTATTTTGTTTTCAGTCTTTGTGCTACTATATTAACACACAATGTGCGGCAGGATCTGTCTAATTTGAAAAAAAATGATTGTTTGGGGTTAATGAACATGATAATCAATCATGTAGACACATGATGATTTCTTGCCCAAGGGTCATCTGAACATTTCATTCCCAACTGGACTGATCCGCAAGGGTTTTCTGATAAAATCTCATTCTTGCCATAGTGGTTTGACTTTATATAACTCTACTATATGGAACACATTATTTTACAGATTGGCAATGGGGAGATAAACGAGGATGCTTCTGAGGCTCGATCTTGGATTCATAATATACTGGGAAGGATGGGGCTGGGAATACCTGTGGATCCAGTATGGATTTACAAGGAAATTATGCCGTTTCCTTCTCCCGTTGCACTCTGATGGTTTTTTCTTTATAGATTTTTTTTACATCATGGCTAAATGAATGTTGTAACTGCACTAACCTTCATTGCTATTTTGCTGCACACAATGGTAATTGTTACAGGGGTTTTTAGTATCGTTCTTTCTGATTACATAGAGATTTGCAAGGAAAAAAAACTTAAGTTTGATCTTGCTCAAGAAGAAAAGTGTTCTTCTAATTTCTTGCTTGATCACAATGCTTATGCATACATTGTTTTAACCTTTCAAGGTTATAAATTCTAAGCTGGATGAGCTGCTGAGCAGATTTCCCCTAGGTATTAAAGCAGCACTTGCAATACCACAGGTATCAATCAAAACATATTTATGGACATGCGTTATTGTTTTATGCACTCCCTAACATTACTCGTCACTTGATGTATATCGTTTCCAGCTGATAGATTCCGTCGAGCTGCAAGGTGGCGATAAGTTTCGACGTATAGTCCTGGATTCTGTGTCCACTGTGTGTTCCCTTTTCACCAAAATATTTTGCCCTGAATAAGAGTATGCTCTTCAGTTTTTTTTTTTAATTTCTTTTACACCCAGTAATGCATTTGTTGTCTAGGGGCATACACTTAAGCTTTTGTCGGATGTTGATTGGATTGAAAGTTCAATTGATATTGCCATTGAGGTAAGCCTTTATGTAACTAATGATCTTACCTGTTATAACCCTATACTGGCTCCATAATTTCATTAAGTATATGTTTGCATTTGCTACTTATTTATCAATTTTTATTATGATAATTAAGTAAAATAGTTCGATATAGCCTATAGGTGTGGGCAAGCAGTATCAGTAATTTGGTAAAATAGTTTATCAGTCATAAACAATTGAACTATGATCAAGTGTTTGATTAGCATTGTATCTGCAAGATTCCAGCTGCTGCCTTAAATTGCCCCATTGTTTCTCTTAATCTCTCTAAACGTTTTTTTTATCTATGAGATTTGTACGTTTATTTTTGTAAACTGTGAAACCAAATCTTCTGTATTAATCCCAGTTTTGGACTCCTGGACTCTGTTCGGTTGTGCAATAATTCTTATTTCATTAAATTTCTATATGCATATGTTCATGTGAAGTGTAAGGCTGAAAATTGTATTCAACATGCGGTAATGTAGTCACGAGTCATGATAATTGACTGAAAAATCTGTGCAACATGTGCAATTATAGTCACGAATCATGATATAGTTGACTACCTTCTCTCATTGTAGCATCACTGTAATATACTAGTTGACATGCTCTGAAAAGAATAGTTATGGATAGAATGTATCAAGTGGGGCAAGTACAATGAAACATCTACAATTTTTGAAGGTTATCTATCAGCGTTGTTATCTCCAATCTTCTGGAATCTTGTAATCAATATTTTTTAATGCAAATATGTACAATGAACCTGGTATAATTTTTGGAAATTCGTCTGTCAGTGTTCTTCCCTTTAAATCTTCTCGTATTTGATTTCTGCAAATGTTTATTGTGTGTTATTGCATACGGTTATTTCAGGCAGTAAATACACTTCGTTCCCGGCCACTTCCTACATCAATTGTTCCGAAAGAGAAAATAGATGTAAGTCCACAGTACTTTCCAGCTCCACAAGATTTATTGTGTGTTAGCTAACTGCAGCCTGATCATCTCCTTATTTGATGAAGGCTGTCGCTGCCGGGATACAGGAAATTCTAGAAAAATCCAGAGAACAATTTGCCAGAGTACGTGAGGTGTTGTTCAATCCACAGTCAACAGAGTTCATCATAGTGACGATTCCAATGGTAAAGGCTACAACCCAATTTGCAACCACAGCAACAGTTATTCTGTGTCACTTGTATTTAGGTTCTATCATTGCATACGGAGGAGGCAGGGATCCAGATAAGCATCGCCCTTCATATTTTGAAGGTCCATCTCTTGTATGCAGATATTTCATATGAGCAATAGAAACTAGATTGCTTGGTAAATTCAAATTTAATGCAAAAATAAAAAGAGAACTCTGCTCATTCTCACTTGTGGATGGTTGTTTCCTCAGATGATGGCAGTAACTGAATCATCAAGATATCATGCATCTCTGAAGAAGGCTGGTGCACACACAAGAAGGCTTGTTGTAAATCAAGTATTGCCACCATCTGCTTCTGACTGCAGATTCTGTGCTGCAAAACGGAGGGTATGAACTGCTCCACCACTTTCACAAATCACAGCATTTGCTTGCTTTGGAAACAACAATTTCACCCATCACAATTATTTACTGTACATTTCTTTTTTTAATCCATGTGTGGGAATAGAATGGCAAACACAATGGTTTCTGAATGTATAGTGCATTATATATTTCTCACGTTTTCACTTTTGGTACAAACTGCAACCATCTACTTGACTACACGATTGCAGGAAGAGGGACGTGCCTTCAATGCGATAAGGACTGACTGCGAACTAGGCGACCTGAAGATGATCCAAGTACCACTCCTCGACGTGGAACTGAAAGGCGCTCCTGCCCTCAGATTCCTCAGTGATTCGGTGTGGAAATAGATGTTTGGATGGGGAAACCGTAGAAAGTTGGAATAAACTATTTTTTGTAAGGGTGTTCCCCGTTACGGCTTGCATCCACCCTCTCCTGTGAACACGCATATACACAAGCACATTATAAATAAAAAAAATAGGGGCAAATTAAAAAGCTAGCGCCAGTTGGAATGCTGAAATATTTTCCTTTCCTACATTTTTTCTGGAAAATTAAACTGATTCTTGAGAGATTCTTGTCAAATTTTTGTGTTCCAAACAAGGGCTAAAGCGAGAAGAATCCATGGAGCTATGTAGTTCTTTCATCATTCAAAGGAAAGTGCAAGGTACAAACAATTTCACTGCTTTCGGACTTCCATCCGCAGCATGGCTCAACAAACAACTAAAATCGTTAGTACTACCAAAACGCTACCTCGTCTTTCTGAGAGATTTTTCAATTCTTACCAGCCTTTTAATCATTGCCACTGCCACTCAATTCGTAAGTCTTTCCATCTTTACCTTTAAATACATTTTTCACTTTAAAACATATCATTTCTTTAAAATTTTAATATTTTTATTGTTTTATATTATGTTATTATATTATGTAATAATGTATTATATTTAATATATTATGTTTATTATTCTCTTCGTTTTTTAATTGTTGTCTATTCGTTTTATTCAAATTTTTTTAATAAATATCATATATTTTGTTATAATTTGATTTATTTGAATTACAACATAAAGTTTTTCACATTTAGACTAATTTTTTGAATAAGACAAATAGTTAAAGTTAAAATTAAAAGTCAACCGATGACATCAATTTAAAAACGAAAATAATATACTATTAGCACCACTTAAACTCAAATTTTATTTATTTTAACATAATATAAAACAGTGAAAATAATATTCTCCCTTTCTGATGAACAAGAGGATCGCACATCGGCAGCTACGTACGGAACCTGATGCAAAGCAGAAAAGCGGGCCTTGGAGACGAGGAAGACTCGAAGGACGCCGACGCCTCGCTCGCGCGCTTCAGAGCGAGATTAAGCCTTCCTTGACGAGGAGACCGAAGATGATGACGCCGAACCCGGCGACGACGCACTGCGTGCTGGTCACCACCGTCTGCTGGTACGCCAGCAGCGTCATGGCGGCGCCCGCGCACCCGATCAGGAGCCCGCTCAGCTTCCGGTTCATGCCGCCTCGATCGCTTCCGGAGTGCTGCCGAGCTTCTGGTCTTCTTGCTTGGACGCTGCTGCGTTGATGCGAGACGAGGGGTGGCAGCTGGGGAAGGGGAGTTAAAACCCGCCGAAGTCAACGGCTTTGGTGCTGAGACGAGGGGACGAGAAGTCAGCTTGTGGATGGTTCGAAGGCCGAGGGCGCCGTTTTCAGCCCTGGGAAGCGTCGATTCGTAATGTCGTTTCGACAACACCGCGCAATCACAAGGAGCAGAATTTTGCTTCCTGATCCAAGTGTTGGACCGTCAAATGGTCACATTGGGCCAACCTTTTGAAAGGTGCATGATGTGGGCTTTGACAAACTTATTGTTTGCCTTCTGATTTGGGCCTTTGCATAGCTCCAGTGGGCCTGTGTATGGCCCATCTTCAGTCCCGTCGCGCTTCCCTGAACTCTCTCTCTCTCATCCTCTGCTCGCACTGTGACCTGACTGTGACCGACCCGCCGTCCGGTCGCCGTACCCCGCCTACGCTCTCCCGCTGATCCGCCTGCCCGTCAGATCACTGTCCCCGTCCATAGCTCATCTGCAGGCGGAGCTACATCAATCGCCTTGCGGGACACTTAAACCTAGACCGGCTCCGCAAGCGATTCGATCTTGACCTCCTCGCGCTTCTACGTAGTACTTGCAGTATCGGCGGCCCCTCAACAGCCACTTCCGGGGTAAGTCGCCGTACTCTTTTCTTGGCGATTGCAAATTGTTCTACTCGAATAGCACTATGGCGCAGTTCACGTTAGAAATCCTCGCTGTATTTGAACAGAGCTTCCGCACTTGACAGTTGACACTCCCGAATGAGATTCAGTCAAATTAAGACGGTTGATTTGGGGTCTCGTTGGCAACAAAATAGGATGTGTTAGATTGCTAGGGTGGATTTAGATTGCAGGGCGTGCTGGGTTGTTTAGAAGAAAAGCACGTTATGCGCTCGTCTCTCGCCATGTATAATCATTCCACTTGGAACGACTGTTTATGAATAGAGAGTAGAATAAGCATGTTCTAAAATTTCTTGATGGTACCTGTTCATTGCTGCAGGGTTGTAATGACATATACGATGTCTATTTTCCGTTCCGCTCTCCCAAGAATAGCAAGATCTAATGGTTGGAGATGCCTTTCCACTGAGGCTTCAGATACTATAGCAGATCTAAATAAGGTTTGGCATTTAGATACCCCTTTCGGATGTTCTCTTTGACTTCTATAAACTCACCTAGCTTACTGATTACAAGGTATATATCAGCATGTTATATTTGGAACTTAGTGGAATTGGATACATAGTGCAGTCAGGTTGCAATCATGTGACAAGAGTTGAAATTGAATCATTCCCTGAATAGACAATTGCTTATGATGCTACCCACTGTATGATATCTTGATACCTCAACTTAAATAATTCATGAACTCTTTGTGTTCAAAAGTTTAGACATGCTAAAGGTTATTTGGACTAACCACAGTATCGAAATAATGAGATCGTGCCACATATCATGGCACAGTTGAGTTCGTGGCTAATTCACATATATGCTTAAATGACACCAGATGTGCTATTTTCTTTGTGAGTCTGAATTTGCCATTACAATTTTTGACCTTAGGGTCTTAGTAAGGGAGTCTCCAGAATAGCTAAATATTAGTTTGTGTGATTGTAGGAAATGGAATCAATATTTGGTGTATCTCCTTCACCCAGTCCTTCAAGCTCAACTCCTCCCCAGCAACCAGCCCAGCCCACATATAGAGTTGAGGATTCACAATCAGAGCTTACTCATATTGATTGCAGTGGGGAGGCCAAGATGGTTGATGTCTCACACAAGCAAGATAGCAAGAGAGTTGCTATAGCGAGCTGCAGGGTCTTACTAGGTCAAAAGGTGTTTAATTTGGTGGCATCAAACCAGATCACGAAAGGAGATGTACTTACTGTTGCAAAGATTGCTGGAATTACTGGTGCAAAGCAAACTATCAACCTCATACCCATGTGTCACAACATTAATCTTTCCCATGTCCGTGTTGATCTCTCTCTCAATGAAGAGGATTCTAGTGTCATGATAGAAGGGGAAGCATCAACCACCGGAAAGACAGGGGTTGAGATGGAAGCCATGACAGCAGTAACCATTGCTGGCCTCACAATTTATGACATGTGCAAAGCTGCTTCAAAGGACATTTGTATAACAGATGTTTGTCTTCAGCACAAGTCTGGGGGAAAGAGTGGAAGTTGGTCCAGGAGTTGAAGTGTTCAGTTATTGCTCTGAGCATACGAGTTCCATACATGATCAGAGCACTAGAAGTTTTCTAGTTCTCACGCCAAAGTTTTGACTTGGCTTTGAAGGCACATCTCCCTGAATGTTTTGGGACATCATGTGGGTATCTGTACTACTATGTTCTCTAGATACTTTGTTCTATGATTTTTCAAATGTTCAACGGCTACATATACCAGTTGATGCCAAATTTATAGTTCATTTCCTTGATTCTTTGTCCATTGTTGTAGTGTTCATCATCCTTACCTTCCAAGATAAAAATAATTTTGAACGCCAAACTAGTATACTACTACATAAGTTGCTTTTAATTGAATCAGAACTAATTTTATTGAACCTTAAAAGGAAAAAAAAAATAGCATTACCAAAGTTAAGTCTTTCGTTTCCTGGAAGTGTCATATTCTAACATGTATGCTTTGTTGAGTAACTTTTATGCTGTATCACTATTCAGTTTCACTTGAGGTATCCCTTTGTTGACACAGACACTTAGTTCATAACATTTCGAACCACAAATAAATATTATCATATTGCTTCTCATTTGTTAGGTAAGCATATGGTGTCCATCAATATCATAATGTACTCCTAGACCTAGCCCATGGACCAAAGATAGTGACACGGAGAACAGAAATTTCCCACGTCAGAATCATTCTAGGTGAAAATTCATATCCCGCCTTCCTTTGTTGTTTGATGACATAGTTCATCTAAGATTTGTTCAGTATGTTATTGGGGTAAAAACTATGAGAACACGAGTGTTTTAGTATAAAGGCCAAACATAAAGGAGGTGAAAAAGAAAACTACAGAAATAAACCAAACCATTTTTTTTTGTTTCATTGTTCCTCTAAATTTAGCTAATGTACTCAGTTCCTTTCTGCCGACATGAGCTACATTATGAGTAATAGAGCAGGCTTGTGTGCTTTAGGGCCAGAAAGCAGGAGTAATCCACATAGAGCCGGTCGAAACAGTCCATGGCATGACGTTAGTGATGAGCACTGCAGATCTTAATTACTCCCTCCCTCCATGTAAAATATAAGTATTTTTAAATTTAGTTAAAGTCAATATTTTATTATTTTGATCACTAATAATATATAAATAATAATGTTTTGCCATATAAAAATTATATTTTTAATTTATTATGAAATAAACTTTCATAAAATTTATATTTTTACATTAGAAATTATGTAATTTGCTAAATATTCTCTATCTCTACTCTTTAAAAAACGCAGTTTTTTTAATACACACGTCAAAATGTCTTTAACAAACATGAGTTAGACTACGTGCACACAGAAAAATATATCTAAAGTTCTCTTTTTTACTAATCTGACGAGTGAAATCTTTTCAAAAATATCCTTTACAAATATAATGTAATGAACAGATTTTTTCGGATCTCTCAGATTTTAACTCTACACAAAGGATTGTTGGTTAACAAAATGCAACTAACAGAAACAAATATATGAAATAAAAAAAAGTTGTTGAAAAAAACAAATTTCCAAATCTCCTAACGCGTTTCAACAAAAATGCGTCCTATCCATCCGAAGTCCATGACCGTGCATGGATGAAAAAAAAACTCCTATACGTATCCAGCTGTTATAGTTTTTCTTATTATATAACAATAAAAACTCTTACGTGCAACCGTGTCTGGTTCAATACTCGATGGCTAAGCCTTATGGGGAACCAGCTGTTAATTTTTTTATTTATATTTTTGAGTTAATATTTTTGTTAGATCGTAAATATTAAGACTACTTGAAATAAATATATAAGATCAACGAATTATTGAAAACAAAACAAATTCATTTTGAATTAATATTAATAATGACAAATAAGAAACTTTAACTTTTAATATTAATATATTATTTTATTAAATTAATATTTTTTAAAACTATAATATTATCACGAGTATCGAAACTAGTATTAGTAAAAAAAAAAGAGTTAGTAAAAATTATTATATTTTAAAACGAAGGTAGTAGTTGAGATTGTTGTATGTTACATCTGACCTTCTGTATTAACATTCCCTCGTGACAAATGACCAGCTAGGATAGGATAGCAAAGAATATTACGACCTCCATTTCTAAATATAAAAATTTCTAGATTAAAGCAAAGTGAAACTTTTTTAACTTTGATTATTAATAATATAAAATTAATAATATTTTATTATATATATAAATCATGTTACTAGATTTTTTATAAAACATATTTTTATAATATGTAATTTTTTATATTAAAAATTATTTAAATTTATTTATATATAATTAGTCAAAGTTGATAGTGTTTGACTTTGATTAAAATGCTTATATTTAAGAAAAGAGAGAGTATTAATTTTTGTACAGTACTGCCCCGCAGCGTGCCACCGCATCAGGGACTGGAAATGGACACCCCAGAAACCTGTCCAGCACTTCAATTGTTTATCGTCTTTGACCAGCTGCTGGTTGTCAGGTGTATTGTTTCTATTCGATGATGAAATCTGAAGAGGTCAATCTCTGTATAGCCTCCTTCCAGCCGAGCAGAAACGGCTGAGCTGGCCTGTGGAAGACGAGATTCAGCAGCTCAGCGAAAGGGGCAGCTCAGGGGCATCCTCATGAAGGCGACGGCCTAGAGCCTAAAGAAAAAAGAGACTTAAAAATTTTATTACTCTGTATAAATATAGTCAAGGATTAAAAAAGTAGGTCTTTTTTGAAATACATAAATTTTATAAGAATTATACAAAATTTTATAGAATTCAATTTAATTTCAAAAAAAAAAATATAAGATGAAAAAAAAAATTCTTCGTTCTAAAAAGGCTAATTTGACACGGACACAAGCTGTATATTGCATACATCCCATTTTTTCACTCTTATTAATTCTCGTGCACACATACAAATAAGTTATAAAATAAAACGCACATACAAATAAGTTATAAAATAAAACGAATAGAGTATCTTTAGTTAGTTATCAAGAATGAAATATATTTGTTACTACATCTTTTTTATTGTGTGTGTATATATATGTTTGTGTGTGAGTATACATTTTAAACATAAACACGTTCAGAACCTTAAAAGCGGCTGCAACTGTGACTATGACAGCACCACATTAGTCTTCTTAATTGTGCTATAGTAAATAAAGTATTAAACGGTTGCTACGATAACTGCTGATCCGTAAAGACCTAATCTCCATCAAGTTCGCTTTAGAGTCTTCGAAAATGTAGAGCTGGCACTGAGTTGGTGTCTGCACCCCTTGAATTTGACCGGCATCCGATTTATGAACAGTGAGTGCATTTTTCAGTTCTCCATGAGACTACGAGGTGCTGTGGTGAAGCCTATGATTTGGCGTGACTGCATATCTTCTGAACTCGTGCATACTGTGGTTAGTGGATATTGGTTAGATGTTGAGCAGAGAGCTGGGAGCAGAATACGGCTCAAGTAAGATGCTTTTTCTATCTGGTTCCTGCTATTAGTCGCTAACAGCCTAACATTAGCATCATCAGTCATGATCATTTTCAGTAAACTAATCATTCCCTGGTTTCTTCACCTTGAATCATGACGCGCCTACTGGTTTTCTCGAGGCAAAGTTCCAGAAACCGTGGGAAGAGACAGCTGGCACGCCAATTATGAAGTTGATAAACTGCGGCCATCGTTTTCAGCTTGGAGGCCTGGTCCATTCGGATGGATGGGGCCGAACTAAAGAAATTTTTTCCCTTTTTTGTATTTTTTTTCTATAAAATTAAATTGATTTTTTGAATTTTTTTAAAATTTTTGCAAAATTTCTACATTCCAAAGAGCCTAAAGGATGATTTGCCGTGCTTGCTCGTGACAGGACGAGAGACGTGAAGGTTCGAAAGAGGGGGCGGGTCAAGAATTGCAGACATGAACAGGTAAAGAGCTCTGATCTTTCTTTTCTTTTCTTTTCTTTTGGTTTTTTAGAAAAGAACTGGTAAAGGATGAGGTAGGTCACTAGGAAAACGCATGCCGTTTCTGTGAAAGAAAAGCTGCATATATTACTATATATATATCTATTTTTTTTAAAGTAAATTTCACAAAAATTACAACTAGTTTGTTAAAATTATCACAAAACTACAGATTTAACACACAATTTCAGAAAATTACGAATTTAGTCCATCAATGTATCACAAAACTACTACAAATTTAAAAAAGTATCCCATAAAACTATATATTTTGTGAATGATAGATCATAAAACTATAGATTTTGTGATTTTTTAAATCGTTTTATGATACAATTATTTAAATATGTTGTTTTATGATACATGAATGCATTAAATTTGTAGTTTTGTGAAATAATTTTTTAAATCAGTAGTATTATGAACTAGCTGTAGTTTTGTGAAATTTACTTATTTTTTTAATTTTATAGAGAAAAAAGGCTGCCGAGTGTTTTTTTTTTTTTTTGAGAAAGTCTGCTGAGTGATTTGAGAGAGAATAATACCACTAATGGGAAGTTGAACATGTTACATCCATATCCATTTCGCGTTGGCGTGTAACCACATTGGCCGCACTCACCGATCTGTATAATAATCCTACGACTACATCCGTACTGCCAATCACTTAGCACCCGTCCGCATCAGGAAAATCACGAGCGGCGACATGAAGCCCTTCCAAAACTGCACACGTGTGGCTGTGGATCTGCAGATGTCAAGGGCGCGGAAATGCGCACGGCTCGCCTTCCTCCTCCATCCATATGGCGCGCTCGGCGGCCGCCTGAACACGGTCCGGTTCAACGAGCGTCGAGCACGGTGAGGTGATAACGTTCTTTAGCCGGAGCGCTCCTTTCGTGGATCACGCCCGAAGCGGAATGGCGCGCTCCGGGCGCGGGCATGCGTGCGGGTGGACGCTGCTGATGCATGACGTGGATACGCGTAACGCGCGCGCACGGGTGATTGAAGGGTTTTCATTATTGATTATAGGTGATGTTGATTTTTTTTTCCTCTTTTGTATAAGCGAATTTTTTTATATCACCTGCAATCAATGTTATTTGAAAGCCGTTGAATTTGACAGATCAAAAATTTAAATCTATTTTAATTCAAATCTATGAATTACATTTGCAAAAAAAATTATTTGTCATACGTCCAGTTTTCACCACTAACTGCACGTAATGCTGATCTTTTCTTTTCTCCTCCTTTGTCCTGCCGCACTGACACGCGTCCATGGGCACGCACGCACGTCGCCGTCGCCGTCGTGCCCCCTCCAGGAGCGCGGGCGACCCCGCCGCGAACGGAAAGCCGTCGAGCCCCGGGCTCGCTGGCTCCCCGGCTTTGAGTTGCGCGCGCTCACCAGTTGGGTCGCGACACGGTGGCGTCTCGCCGGTGCGGGTAGGCGAGAAGGTGCTATAGCGGTAGCGCCCATGGAAAATGGACGGGACGGTGCGGCGCGGAGCAGGGCACGAGCTTATGCCGTTCCCGGGACTGGTCGTGTCGTGGTGTCCTGGGGTGTGGTGCGCGTGTTGGCATGGCGAACCAGATACCCCACAACACAGCGCCGCAAAGCCATTGAGGATTGAGCTGCCCAGAAGAACCGGTAATATCCTTGGAATAGCCATTTCCCGCTTCTGTAAACTTCTAAACTTGCTGTATTGCTTCATTTTTTTTAACGAATAGCAATGCTCATGCCTCTTTAAAAAAGATTACACATAGCTTTCCATGTAACGTTGCAGCTGAATTATGTTAAGGACAGATAAACAAAGTGTCTAGAAATGATAGGCCGTAACTTCACATCCGTGGACTTGCCATGATTACAAATTGAAAGCTACTGTTAGCCGGGATAAGCTTGAGGTCTAGTGTAGCGAGCAGGGTGACTACTAGCGAGCATATAGCGAAGAAGCAGATCATTCCAGCGGCACGTGACCATGAAAGAGGTGTTTTTGTCCGCTGATGATTTCAAAAAGAGCAGGACGGGAGCCATGCCAAGGAACAAGGGGGCAAGCTCCAGGATCGCAACAATTGATGATGGATAAGGTAGCTCATGGACATGTCACCGGTCAATCATTCCTCGTAGGATCCACTTGGCGCGCACCTCAAACCATACAAGTATCAGAGATTTTCTTTCCGACTAGTAGAGAGGAAACGTACGAGAAGTCACAAAGATATCCCCGATAAATGTCACAGATCTGTGGGTTCAGTTCCTCCAATACCCGGTCTTTTTCCGCGTCCCTGCTGAGTCTTCCTGCGTTCCAAAGGAGCTCTGAAAGTTTCAGTACTTGCGCAGAGCACCCCCAAGGATCGGCAACAGCGATCGGTCGATTACAGCTTCTATCGTGCCGGATCAGTGCGAAAACTAGAGAGAATCTATGCGCTTTTCTTTGTCCAAGATCACGACTGAACCGAGAATCTGATGCTCGAGTTTCTTTCTTGAACAAACACATTGTTGGCCAATCAATCAGCATCCCCCCTCCCACAGAAAAAAAGGTTTCAGAATCTTTGCAGCATTTTTTTCTTAGAAAACCACAAAACCTGTTCACTTTCATATGAACGCGGCACGAATTATTCGGCCACCATATATCCTGGACACCACAAACAACACATTTATCGCGTATGTACATGTCCAAATCTAAATCCTGCAGTGGATGCCCCCAAGGGATAAAAGCACAGTAGTCCTGCCCGCGTACGTATATACTCCCCCTTTAAGCCCCCACAGCTCCCAATTTGATCCTCCGTTGCCAGATAGTCCTGCACTCTCTGCGTCTTTAAGAAACGGACGACTGACGGGCGCCTAACTGGACCGGATTCTTGGTCTCATTGGACGCACTTGCATGTAGGACGTCGTGATCGGCCTACCTGTGAACGATGTGCTGTCCCTGATCTAGGGTTCCTCATGCTTGGCAGTTGGCACCGATAGATCAAGCTGGCCTTGTCCATCCCTTTGCGTCGGTAGGCCAAACTTTGCTAATTGGATGTGTCGAATGGCAGGAGGTACGTTCTTGGCATCGGGATAACAGTGTACCCGCGCGTTTAGATTAGTACATCTGCGGAATCTGGTTTATGTGATTTTGTAATTCGATGAATCCAGAGAGCTTTTGTTAAAAGAAAAAATAGAAACAGAAAGTTAATTGGTCAATAAAGCAGCAGCTGTAGAACCATCGACTTATATCTTTTTCCCAATTGGCATGCACAAATCTGGTCATCTCCCTGGGTGAGTGCCTTCGCGCCACGTCTCTTACTACTTAAAGGACGCCGCGCCGTTTCAGTATTTAAACCTGGCCATCGCTTCATTTTCTCGATCTACCACTTCCCTCTGCCACCTCCGATCCGTAGCTGCTCTAAGAGGTAACGAGCCTCTTGCCACTTCCCTCTCCTTTCTCTGTCCTCAAATACGCCTCGTCTCTGAATGAAGTTCGTATCCTGATTTATGCGTTATCTCTGTTGCACAAAGGTTCCAGAGCAGCAGTTGCAGTTGGCGCAGCAGAGCGGAGGGGGTTGAAACAGGCAATGAAGCAGGACCTGCACCAGCAGCCGATGGAGCTTCCGCCGGGCTTCCGCTTCCACCCGACGGACGAGGAGCTAATCACCCACTACCTGGCCAGGAAGGTCGCCGACTCCCGGTTCGCGGCGCTCGCCGTCGGTGAGGCCGACCTCAACAAGAGCGAGCCCTGGGAGCTGCCATGTAAGCGCCTTCCTTCCACCTGATCGATCTCTTCACAAACGCACGAGCTGCTTCGATCTAAAGGTGTGCGTACGCTCGATCGTATTCTCTCTCGCGCAGCCCTGGCGAAGATGGGGGAGAAGGAGTGGTACTTCTTCTGCCTCAAGGACCGCAAGTACCCGACGGGGCTGCGGACGAACAGGGCCACGGTGGCCGGGTACTGGAAGGCCACGGGCAAGGACAAGGACATCTTCAGGGGCAAGGCGCTCGTCGGCTCCAAGAAGACGCTCGTCTTCTACACGGGGCGGGCGCCCAAGGGCGAGAAGTCCGGCTGGGTCATGCACGAGTACCGCCTCCACGGCAAGCTCGTCAACGGCGTCCCCAAGGTCGGCTCCAAGGTTGGGGTTTTCTTCTTCTTGATTTGCCATGCCAATCCCTGTGGCTAATTCGCTCAGATCAACAGGTTGATCGATCACGTCTTGTTTTAATTTGTTCCGTGTTTTTGTTGCAGAACGAGTGGGTGCTGTGCCGGGTGTACAAGAAGAGCCTAGCGGGATTGGTATCACCACCGGCAGCAGCCAAGAAGGGCACCGGCGAGATGGCCAGGACGGACGACATGGTCCTAGCTCACCTCCCCCGGCTGATGGACATGTCCGGCGGCGCCACCGTGAACCCAGCGGCGACACACGTGACCTGCTTCTCCGACGAGCTGAAGGGCCAATTCTTCAACCACGCGGTACCACAAACCACCGCCACCGCCAACAACGGCACGGACCATCTCGGCCTCGCCTCATCCCCGTTCTTCGCGCAGTACGGGCAGGGCGTGAGCCTGGTGCAACTGCTCGAGAGCAACGGGTACGACGTCGGCCTCGCCGCCGACGCGGGCATGCCGCAGGGGCTGAGCGCGTCACAGGACACCGGGCTCACGTCCGACGTGAACCCCGAGACCTCGTCTTCCTCCGGCCAGAAATTCGACCATCAGGACCAGCTCTGGGGCTTCTGACGAGCGTCGTTCACACTCCTAGCTACGTTAATGGCGGCGAGCATCAGTGCTGTAAATAAACCTGTGAGACCGATCGATGCCAGCCTCGATCCATTATTTGTCCATGTGATTGTAGATTGTTAGGCGATTGGGGGTGTAATTAATTAGAAGTTCTCTGTAATCACGATTTGGTACAATATTCCACGGGTCGATATCATCATCATCATCAAGCTAGGAATCGATCGCTACAATTACTAGCAGTAGCTAGCTAGTTAGTTAGGCTTAACTAGTTCTTTGGAAAAAAGTGAGTGGTGTGATCTCATCCGGAACGTACCTAAAAGTTTGACCTGTTATGATACCAGTAGTAGCCATAGTAGTAGGAGTCCTCTCTAATCCTGAATTAAAAGCTTGGTTTGCTCCAGCCTCCAGCCAACTTACACATCGTCACGTCGCTTGCTTCCCTGTGGCCCACGACTAGAATACCCCAACAGTCATACGAACAAGCCACCTGCTCGCACAGGAACAGTGAAGACGAACACACGGAGCAAAGGCAGGAGCCGCAGGACGGCATGCATAAGAACACGAGCAGTGCGGTTGGCACAACAGAGCAGTTGCCGTTGGCCCAAATGATACCGGCAAGATGATGAACGAGCTGCTAGCTAAGCCTCCTCGTCGTGTCAGCGTTGCTCCACACGATGCCGCCGGCGACGGCCTGGCCCCCACGGCGAGCGCTGATTGATCACGGCGGCGCGGGGCCCGAGCGAGCCGCGTCGCCGTCAGTCGGAACGACCCCTGGTGGCGCCGGCTCGCGAAAGAATTGACGTCGCGGCAGTAAAAGGGGCGATTAGGCCAACTAATCCGATCAGCGCCATCGACGACGACAGCAATGGAGGAGAGCCCGCCAGTGGCGCCGGGCCACCTGCAGCAGCCCGGTTTTAAAAAAAATCTGGGATCGCAGTTTGGTTTATTAGCGTGTCTCTTATCTCCGGTACATCTTCGCCTCTGGAAACTGGAATTCAGCTCCGCTGCCGTCGATTATTAAAGGTTTGGAGCAGGGACTATCCGGATCCATGGCTAGTCCTCGATCAGATGGTCAGATTGTGCTCGCAGATTCGTTCCATAACGCATAGGATCAGCGCGCCGGTGTTTCCTTTGATCAAAGAAAATAATTTGGATCAGCTACTTTCTGAGTGATTATCCGAGCGTTCGTATCGTTCCGTTTCATATGGCCGGAATAATACCGGACGGGAGCAATAACTGATCCTCTGTTTCAGACTCTCGGTGCCCCAAAAACAGGCGCCGATCCGGAAGCTTACGGCTTTTGCCCAGAACGAAAACGGAAAGGTGAGGTTTGTACGTCGAAGCCACCGTCCGGCTGTTGGCCTCAGAGACGAGATGCCGTTCCTTTCTGAAAGCGGAAACCGTAGCTGCAGGTGCAGAGGTCCGTCCGTTCTCTCGTGGGTCTCGAGCGGATGTCTGTCACCACTAATACATCAGCGTCGCTGCCTCGCTGGTCTGTCTCCTACAGGCTACAGTGATCGCCTCGAGAGGCCTTGTTCATCACGACGATTATACGGCGGTGGGTGGTCCATGATCGATCTGTTCATCTCAGTCAACAGGAGCAAGTATTATTAATGGGTGAGGAGAAGTCATGATATGAAAGGCAAAGATTGGTTGTCCGCAAGGCTCTCTGTTACTAAATTGATAGGTATATATCGTTAATTTTTAACATCAATTTTGCTTATTTATTTTATTAAAAATTTATAAATATTATATAATTTATTATAATTTAAGTTTATAAGTTATCTAAATCACAACTTACAATTTTTTAATTTAATTTTTTTAAATAAAAAATAATCAAAATTAATGTTAAAATTAACATCAATTTAAAAACGGCTGTAGTATATTTTTAGACTCGCAACAGTGGCAGGGATGTCACGGAGATGAGTTGATTATCACGCAGTGAAATGGGGTTGGGTAGCTAGTAAAGAAAAAGAGAGAGCAGACGGATTTGCGGGGGCGAGACCCCCCCAATCACTGCCTATAGGGCCCCCCTACAAGAATAATCGGCGGGCGCGGCCAGCCGATCGAAGGGTGGGGCCAGACCCGCACATACGTGCCGGCTTAAAGAATCCGCTTATGTTGGGTAGCGCTCTTTTCTGCATCGATGGTGAGAAGGCTCATATCCGGGTGTGGATGTTTAACGTAAAAAAAAATGCGTACCAGTCGGCACGTCATTTTTTTCGTGCTGAAAAAAATGCAACGGGAAGATGAACGGAACACCAGATCAAAGCTGCCGCCATCACGACTTTTGGCGCTTACTGGAGGCCCATTATGGGAGGGAAGGCAAAAAAATAAAAATAAAGAGGATCCGGTTGGATCGGGGAATTTGAACCCGACGTGAATCGAACACGCAACCTTCTGATCTGGAGTCAGACGCGCTACCATTGCGCCACGGATCCGACGGTGCTAAATAGAAAAGGTAGTTTTTTCTTACACAAAACATTTCCTCAGGCTGCCGCAGCATGGGCCCGGAGATCGGCCCCGTGCTTATCACCCCAACGGGGCCCACCACCAGCCCACCGGGGGGATCGACATCCCCTCCCTGTTGAGTAAAACGGCAGAGGGACTGTAGCACAGCATTAAGAAGGGTTTTGAACTGTTGGATAAAAAACGGATGAATCAGATCAATCGCTACAAGGAAAAGTGAATAGTAATTTTTATGACAACAGTATTCTCTGGTACTGTTGTTACAGTAAAATGCTATAGTATTACTTCAGGTAACAGTTTGCCTCTCGCATATTTTACTGTTCATCGTGGGAGTACTCTGAAATTTTTCCCGAAAACGGATCCCACCGGGGGTGATACTGCAAGGCAAGCAGAGCTGCGCCCCGCACGACGCGCGCGCAAAGGGTGCCATGATGACAGGTGGACCAGACTGTCCGGCCCCGCACTTCCCACGTCGTGTCGGCCTCGATCCAAAGATCGACCCGCCGGCGCGGTGGGGCCAGGTAACCACATGCGACATGGTGGTGGGACACGCGCCGCGTCGCGATTGGGCCGCGGGCACCCGGCGGCGGCCCATTTATAGAAGCCGGCTGTGGGCGCCCCCGGTTTCGTTCGCCCTGCATCCGCCGCACGCACCCAAGCTTCGAACGCCGGAGCGCGAGGAGGACGCACGCAGAGGTACCTACCGGTCTCTCTGCTCCTCGCCCCTCCTCCTCCTGCTCGATTGGTTGCCTAATTCGGTAGGGAGTAGTTGATAATGGTCGCCCCTTGTGTTCCGTGGCGCTTTGTGCGGTTTTCTTCGCTGGATTCAGAGCTCGAGTTCTGGTCTGCCCCAGTATTCGTGGGCGGTTTACTGGTACTACTAGCTTTGGAACGAGTAGTCGAGTGAGATAGGGTGTTCATGATACGGACACTGTAACGGTGTAACTCGTGTTCGTGTTAAAATTGCTTTGATTTTGGCATCGGTATCTGTTCTATTGTTGGAAATTTGCGGTGCTTCTTTAGCTGTTTCGTGTTGATCTGTCGATCTGTTCAGATCTGACACCTCGCAAGGTTAGATGTCGGGCTAAAAGTTTCGGCACATGGAGCATAAAGAATTTTGAGGTTTTTCCAGCATCTAGGTTCCCGTAAAGGGTTGTAAATTGGCAGGACAAGGTGATTTATCCCTGTCTTAGGTGGCTATAAAATCGTCTCGTTTTAAGCTTGGAGTTTTGCAGCCGGTAGTAATTTCGAAATATTATAGTAGTGTTTCTGAATCTTTTTATCTGTTTCTGTCACATATTAGCCGTGTTGCTTTGTTGTTCCTCGATGCTAATAATTCGGCAGGGTGGTCTTACAGCTTGTCTTAATCCTGCAGATTTGGCACCATAAGTTTTAGAGATTGAATTTTCAGATGGCATCAGCGGAGCTTTCCCGTGAGGAGAATGTGTACATGGCCAAGCTCGCCGAGCAGGCTGAGAGGTACGAGGAGATGGT
>BCLG01002790.1:22622-64177 GCA_001602295.1 Zoysia matrella | reverse complement strand
ATTGCCTTTGAATCTCTTCCAGAGCTACAATATGTCATATTTAATGCAGGAACTTTAGAAAGAACATATGGATGCGGAGTGAAATGATTTTAGTTTCTTACACGGTAGCCGCATAGAAGAGAAATGTCAGTGCTGATCGAATTACCTTGGTCAGATTCAAGGATGAAGATTCTCCTCCATAGTAGTCATTCCTATCCATGTGAAGAACCTTCATGTCCATAAAAGAAGGTAAATTAAACAGTAGACTCTGTGCACATTACACTTTTTCAGAGGAAACTTCGAATTCGAACATAATCGAGATGCACTTTAGTTTTTTTTTAATGCAGCATGATACAATTATGATCATTTGGCAAAGTTTCAGGTCGTCGTCCTGAGCCTCCTGACACTAAATTTGATGAAGGGATCCCGAATATGGTTGTGGCAACGCACTAGAATCCGCCTGACCGTGCCTGGAAAATCTGGATTCGATTTGTTTGGAATGCAGAATGAAATGAGTTGACATCCCACCTTGAGGCCATCGACGGACAGGAGGCCGCTGAGGATGCATTCCTTGAGCCCCGTCCCCAGAACGATCACATCGTACTCCTCATCCATCGTCCCTCCTGGTGGATCTCTTCTCCTAGCTCCTCTTCCGCTCTCAGCCTTCTCTCTCACCTCGCCCTGATTTGTATTTCTTTCGCAGTCAGTCGTATATAGGGAGGGGGAGTGAATGGGAGGAATGTTTTACCGCTTCCCGCGAAGAGTCGCGCGTGGCCCGGACGACCTCTTTTTCTGCAGGTGACGGTTGACGACTAAAATTAGTTCTAGTGGTTGTCCTTAGATGAAAAGAAATCCATGCATCCGTACATTTTTAAAAATTAAAGTCGTCGTTCACTTTTAACATCAATTTGATCATTCATTTTATTTAATTTTTTTTGATAAATATAATATATTTTGATATAATTTGATTTATCAAGTTATTTAAATCACTACTTAAAATTTTATATATTTGAGCTAATTTTTTAAATAAGACAAATGGTAAAAATTGATATTAAAAATCAAGGACGACATTAATTTAAAAACGAAAGAAGTATGTATTTATTCTGAAACTCAAAATTATTATCGATATAAAAAAGAGAGTCCAAATTGAAAACAGATTTCACCGCTGCTTTTATTGCGACCTAATATCGAAACAAGATCACACTTGCCAATATTTTAAAGATTTTGTTTTATTCCAAAAATTAATTGATACGATAAAAATGAATCTTTGTTCACCAAAATTGGTAGTTGAAATAACAAAACATATCTTCACTCATTATGTTAAAATAAAAAAAAAATTGGGTGTTGAATAGAAGTAAAAATGTTGAAAATATTCAAACAAAGAAAAATATTGGATTAAAAAATAATATGTTCGTGCACTAAAGTCAAAAAAATATTTTTAATGAAACTAAAAACAACTGGGGAAAATTTTAGAAAGTCACTTTTTGATCCCATCACCTCTGATATCTTGGCTTTTTATTTTGTTACCATAATCCTGTAAAGACACCGGTATATTGACATAAACATGAATCCAAGTGACTTGCTTCCTGCATACTTATTTCTCATTCATAAAGGAAATAAATATTTTTGAGCAAGAGATCGGTGATTCCAAAATCGCCTTGACCTTTTAGCTGGCATAAGATGATCCGTATTGGGAATCTACATTTATTTTATTGTTCTTCACAAGCAAAAAAATTGGATATAAAACAATACTTCCCCCGGTTTGAGAAGGACGTCATTTGCGACAACGACACAATCTATAAACATAAATTTGACTACTAAATATTTTCTATAAAATTATTTATTAAAAAGTGACATAGCTATATTTTTATGAAAGTATTTCTAGGACACATCTAATATGATTTTCACATTTCTAGACTTAATAAGTTAAACTTATTTATAATTGATATTCTCAACATATGACCAAAACACTATTCAAGACGACTTCCTTTTTGAACCACATGGATAGCAATCTTTTTGAGCACATACGGGGGAACCTCAACGAAAGACATCATAAACATGTAGTAAGAATCATTACACATACTACCATCGAGCAGCACCTAATCATGGATAAAAAAGTGTTACCGCATCCTTCTACAATCAGAATATGTAGTCTAAGTCGGCCGCGAAATATGGTGAGAGTCACAGTCATCTTCCAGTCTCTATTTACCTGAGATTTAAGAGCTCTAGTTTGGCATTTAATAATCAATTCTTAACCATACACTAACACGTTACTTCTAATGAGGACATCACTCTTTAGATATACAAACACTCCTCAAATTAGTATTGATGAAACTTGTGCACGACAATTGAAATTAGAGGTGAGCTCATTCCTAAATACATGTTTTCCTTTGAGAATAGATTTCTACCTAATAACTTTATCATAATTAGAAATATTGGAGAGGAGCGAGGGAAGTTGGAGAATAATTTAGAGATGCCCAAGACAAAGAAGGATGTTCAATTCAAAAAGAGTTTGAATCCAACTCGAGTTCGAGTATGTACTAGTTGGACTCTAGGATCAGCCTGCATTAAAACGGATACTCAGGTCGCATGCGAACTCCGTTTTGGACAATCTAGGTATGCATGAAAAAGTAAGGAGATACACTTTTCCTAGGATCTAGTCCTATGCAAAAATACTTTTTAGATCTTCAGAAATCGCAGAAATAATATGATGTCCAAAATCTATCAAGGTGTTGTGACATGCCATATTTTCGCCCTTGTATCTTTTTTATGCCTATTTGTATTAGGGAGCCCCCCTGAGGACGTCCTAACCTCTATATAAATAGTAGCCACCATCATTAGATTCAAGTTTTGCTTAGATTAATCTATTATTAAATAGTTTCACCGCTAAACAGTTTGTGAGATTACAACTTTGTGAATTCAATTCAGATTTCGCATCTATGTTGCGTTCTTTCTTGTTTTCTTCAATTCGCTTGTAGTGATTAGCTTTCTTGGTGAGATCAACTGGGTATTGCAGGGTTCGAATCATGTTGATTTGAGGATGAATCGATTGTGTGTCGCATCTCTAACAAATCGAGTGTTACCACGACCTGAAGGCAGATTGGGAACACGTACACATGGTTTCAGAGCTTCAAGTATACCATTAAATTCAGTTATCATAGTTGTTGATTGTTCATTCATCCTATCGTCCACAGAAAAACCACTACAAAAAATCGTAAATCGGTAGTTTTTTCCTGTCCAAAACCTTGTTTAACCTCTCCATAATTTAATTTCAGAGTTCGTAATATTGAGTTTGTGTTCTTAGTTCGTATTTTGGTTGCTGGTTTTTTAAAATCTTCTTACATCCAGATGTTTTCTTTCATCGTTCATCGCTTGCATTGTTTAATCTGTTATCTATGTTAATATCTGTTATTTTGTGTCAAAACATTTTTCCCACGCACCCATTCTTTGTTTCAACCACTACCAGATATCATCCATTCATAAGCTTCCACCACAAAATGATCAACAAATTCACAGCCAATTTGAAATATAAATCTGTTTTCAGCCTTTCAAAAAAAATCTGATATAGAGATTCATCATTAAAATAGCCATAATATTTGTTTCTGGGCTCCAAATTAGACATATAAGAAATTTTTATATATCTAACAGAAAATTTCCGAACCTCTGACCATCCTAGATTCAACAATTTTGAATCAAAAGTTTCTGTTTTCGCACCCTGAAGTTTCAACACAGATTTTACAAAATTTTCAAATTTTCTCCAGGTCATATCTTTCATCAAATTGATCTGAAACTTGGTTGTGTACCATCTTTTGTGCTTCCGGTTCAGAGAAAAATATCAAAAAAAATAAAAGGATAATACAAAATTTTGAACATCAAGAAGCCTAAAATTAACCTTTGCTGATTTTTCAAGTGCTGAACAATTTGCTGATTTCTAAAGCTTTATCGTTTGTGTTGTTGGTTTCCTTTGATATCTTCATTCATAGTCTTGTATTTTTCATAAGTTTGGGCCAGCAACTAGAATATAATAATTAGAATACTTATTCAATATTCCTATCTGTTGTTGAATTATGTTCCACTAATAAATTTTCAACACTACAAGCTCCACATATTCACTTTTAGTTAGCACTATATTCAACCTTGCAATTTCTACACCACTGATTCCAGGTTTCTCCTGCTACCAGTTGCACCATCTTTTGCATTGTTTTGGTAAGAACGTTGCAAGAGCTTGTTAAGGCATTTTCAGTAGTAGTTTCCAAAGAGTCATTGACAATCTCAATGCAGCCTTTGAAAAATAAAATGAACATGTGGACAATATTTTGACAAACCTTGAGAGATGTAATCCAACTTAGAGAGATGTTGCTCGTGATCAAAGGATGCGTGAAATTCAGACCACTGCTAAACCATCTTCTATTATGAGTAATTATATTTTTTCATCTCTTCCATCCTATGATAATTTAGATTCTATTAAATATATTACTTGGGAAAGAGAGATGGATATTATATTTGAAAAATGTCGTATGTGTGAAAGGAGAAAGCTTTTGAAAGTTGCTAGTCCATTAGTTGGTAGTGCTTCAACTTGGTGCCAATATTATATGTAACTAAAGGTTTTCCTCGGGCATAGAATGATGCTAAAATTTTAATGAGACAAAATTTTGTTGATTCATCTTCTAAACCTATGTCTAGTTGTGATGTACACTCTTTAGAAGAGAAGCTTTCTAGTGTACCTTCTATTGCACCTACCACTTTGCAGGAAATTGAGATCACACAAGAAGATGAAAATGATAAAAACATGGATAAAAAAGAGATACACAATGTTCCATGCATAGCCTAACATGAGACTAATTATAACACGCCAAAAGTTATTCCTGAAAATGAGACGAAACTTATTGAACATCAATCTACAAAAGTTGATAATATTTTTGTCGTTCTGATACTTTTTGTCTATCTTACTATTGTAAAGCAACAGCTAGTACACCACGGAAAGGAGAAATTCAACCTTTGGACTTACCAGTCGAAGCCAATCATGAAAACACTTTGAATTCTTTCTGGCAAAAAAACCTACGAAACCCCATCCTTCACAAAATTCTTCCCAACATCAAGACCACAAGAAGGAAGTGAAGGAAGCAACTTTATGTGCAAACAAGGAATGGTCAAGAGAGGTGGAGTGCTCTTCCAAAGTAACCCAAATCATTTCATCATCGACACCATGCCTTGTTCTATTAGGGGAGCCTCCATATAAGCCCTTCATAATCCCACTATAAGGATCAATATCTTGTCTGAGAGCTTTGCGCATGTTGTTATTGGCAACATTTTATGAGTCCCTCTGGACTCATCCTTGAAAGTCATGGGATAGTAAGGGTCGTATCGATTAGAGTAGACAAAATTGATGTTCATCTAGGTTTCTACATCCTTCCTACTCTCGATTTTGATCTTCTCATAGGCTACCCGATAAAGCATCTTCTCCATCTAAACGCAAATCTTGGGAGCCATAACGAAAAGCTTGGAAACTCCGCTTTTGCTTCTCCTACCTCTTTGGTGAAACCCTATCCCAAGCATGACATACTCGAGTAGGTGATGTTTGTGTTCCCTTTCATATCTTCTGAGTCTGTCCAACTTTCCACTCGAGAGGAAGATGATTCAGGAGAATCTCTTCATGAGTTCAAGTGGCCATCATCACCCTCGATGTGTATCAAACCTCTTCCCTCTACCTTGCCTTATGTTATTCTCAATGGTGACAGAGAATCAACTGTGGGCTTTAATGTTGTACCTCCTGAGAGAGAAAACATTTGGGCCATTGATTGCTTTGAGGCATCGACTCTGAGTTGAATATAAAATACTTCATAGATGAGCATGTGAGTTTATTTCTGTAAGGAATGCAAGAACCATGCTCGCGTAATGTGTATCCAGAGTCAGTCACCCTTTGCGCCACAAGAACCAACAAGGACTACAGCCACCTTAAGATCCTCCTTTGCAAAACATTCATAAGGATGGTTGTAGATGTCTTCATCTATCACAAACATTGTAAATTTCGTGCTGTATTTGTAATCAGCTTGAACTCCAACACTCAAGTATCAATCAATGATGAAGTTAGGGACTACATTGCTAAGCAAAGCAACAATTTCCCCATGGTTGACCTTCTGACCTTAAACAAAGCACTGCCAAGACAGAGCCCAGATTGTCATTTCAATTTTGATTCAATAAGATTGACTCACCGACAATCACACGAGTGGTGTCCTTTGGTTTGTTCTTTTGTTTTGTCTATCTACGAAGCACCCAAGGTACATTAACAACTGTGGGGGTACTCAAGCTTTGCACGCTTAACACATCACGAGCGCAAAAAAAAGACCCGAAGGGCCAATGCTCGGTGGACTTACATCTTGGATCAACGGGTCAGTCAAGCCCAACACAGTCTCTCCTTCTCCAATGCGACGGTTTGCACCCCCTCAACCCCAACTCTTTTGGGTTCATGAGTTTAAATGCTATGCTCTTGATAAATCATAAAAAAATTAATCTCAACTTAAAATGAGCCTGGCTTTTTACACCCTCAATTAAACATGCTTCTATATGGTTGGCTTGCATAACTTTCATTCCTAGCATGCATGTCTGTTGCTTATGACTATTTTATTAGGGAAGCATGTTATCTAGGTTGTTGATGAATGAGATATGGTATGATTATATGAATCTTGATCTCTTCTAATGAAAACACTTGGGAATTTTATTTTGAAAGTTGAAATCAAAAGCATTGTAAACTCCTCAACGATGTTTTGTTCCAACCAAATCCATATAATTGCTACACTGAAAATCCTCTGCATATGTTGCTTCCTTTTACATTGAGCTTTGTAAAATTGTTGTGACCGTAGTGAGATACTTTCCATAATTTACTGATGAAGATCATGCACATCACCTCCACGTGCTCAACTTCTACACTGGAAGTTTGCATTTCCACCACATCCATACACTATACTCTATAAGGTTATGGTCTCTCCAATAGTTTTGCAATGACACATGGGCTATGAAAAAAATAGAAAAAAAGAGAAAAACCAAATGCTCAAAAGAGAACATCTTCTCGAGCATGAATGATGTATACATCATAGAATCTGATAAGGACTTCAATGGAAATATTCACAAGGTGGATTCGGGCTGCAGAACAGTACAAGCTTGCAACAGAAGCCACGACTTCATATAGAATCCAATATGGATGTGTAAGTACATTCTGAAAAGCTTATGAAGCCTACTTTTGAATGGATCCAGCCTCACCTTTATACCATATTCAAATCAGTGACAATCATTATTTTTATACAGAAGGTGTTGCATCACCCTAACTTGCGCCGTTAGCCTGTGTATCAAGTTGATAGGGACGCGTCTGAGGGTTTGAGGACGGCCCCAGCACCTCTTGGTCGTCCTCCACCCGATTTAAAGATCACAGTCACCACCAAGAACATTTGAGTTTTTTTTTGTTATAGTTTAGCTCTTGTGCAAACTTTCTGATCTTCAGTTGTGTCCAACGACCACCTGTTAGATAGCTTTTGAAAATAGTGAGAAGAGAAAGTTATCTTTGACCGCGTGCCTATTGAAGAATGAGCCTTGAGAGATTTGACTTTTCCTATCTTGTTCTTGTTTATTTTTCGATTGCTTACAAGAATTGATTTTCGTGATCAGTTGATCTTGCTATTCCAGCGAGTTAAATAACCATTCGAAGTTGGTTCTGCGATTGCTAAGGTGCATTTGACCTATTTCGTTTGTAGTCGGATTGTGAATATCGACTCCATCAAATAGATAGTTATCACCTCACCGTAAGATCAGGCACTCAATTCCTATCATGTGGTATCAGCTTTCAGGTTGCTCGGTGAGATTTATCCCCTCTCATTTATCATTTCATTCATATTCCCACTGCCACATAAAATCTAAACAAAAAAAATCTTGAATTGTTAAAAACTGTCATATACCCTTTCGTGCATGCGCATCATTCATTTTGGTAATTTGCGTTGTTGAATTCATGATTGCATCATCATGTCGCGTTGCTGGTCTTAGCATTTAATCCATTAGAGTTTTGAGTTCTTGTCACATCCTGGCTCATATCTATAATAGAAGAAATTGATCCAGGAGTTGTTGCAAATAACAGATTCGGTTATACCAGATTTTGGTGTGGAAGAAAATGACCATATCTTTGTAGTTAGTTATTTGTTTGCAATGTTTGTGGACAATCTAGAAAGATCTCCGTGTTATCTTTCCAACGGATCCACACTTGCCAGACAATTCCACACGAGCATGTCTCAATCACAAAAGAGATTTGATATCTGCTATCTGCACTTTTTTGCCTCTGTTTTTATTCTATTCCAAAAGAAAAACAGAACACAGAGAAAGAGAAAAGAAAGGAAAGGAAAGAAAAGGAAAAGAAAAGAAAGCAGCAGCAAAATAAAATAAAAGAATTAAAAGAAAAGAGAGAAGTGGTGAGAGTTGTAGTTGCTGCTGTCCTGAGCTTTTTGAATCATTTGTGTGACAACCTTTGTGTTTAGACTCGTGTCTCTAGCAGGGTTTAGCCTAGGACCAGCAATGCACTATTGTTGAGCACTTATTCAACTTTACATTTACGGAATTGATTGTGCTAACTCTTACTACAAAGTGAAACTGTCCTACCTCCACATGTTTCTATAGCAAACTCCACCAATCTTCACTGGTTGACTTTGTTGGATGCAAATCACCCCTGCTGGTTTGGTAAGAACATGTAAGAACTTAGTTGAGCAAACTTGAGGAAAATCAAGTTGGACAAAACCTAACTTGTTGTCAATTTGTTTTGCTATTTTACTAAACATGACAGACACAATCAAGAAAAAAAGAGAGGGTGGTTTACACCGCCATCAAGATGTGCAAATGCTTCAACATGAGGTAAATGATGATATATTGCATGTCATCAGTTTGTCGATACCTTCTTTGCTGGAAAATTTGATTCTCATGCATACATTGATTGGGAGCTGAATGTAGATAAAGAATTTGATGAACATGACTTGTCTCGAAAAGAAAATATATACATTGCCTCAAGTGTTTTGACTGAAAGTGCTTTGATTGAATGGAAATATATTTGTAGGCACAATAAAATTCCAGAATCTTGGAAAGACTTCAAATGTCATTTTAGAGATACGCTTATTCCGACATATTATGCTGATCATTTGTTTGCCAAATTAGACAACTTTAAGCATGATAGTAAGGATAGTATGAGTGTTAAATGATACTTTCATGACTTTAAGGTTTGTATCATGTTTGGTGGCTTAGATGAATGCTGTGAAGATATAATGAGTAGGTTTATGCAAAGTCTCAATTCTGAAATTCAAATTTTGCTTATTTGTCAAACTTACAACTCAATCTCTCACTTGTTTTTACTTGCTTGTAATGCTGAAAATAAACTTATATCATCTAAAGATGCAAGCATGAATAATCACAATCATAGATTTGTGGATGTATTGCTAATATGCCTTTGTCACAAAGAGAATGTGATGAAGAGAAGTTGTATGATACTATATCTCTTACTAAAACAATATAACTAGATAGAGAGCACTCTTCTGTTTTTTGTACTATGTCTAACATCGTGCAGAAGAGTGAGAATAAGGCTGAAGAGGACGTTGAGCTAGTTGCTGAAATAATGGATAACGATGCTTGTGTGGTGACTACTACAGTGGAGAGTAAGGATACACATTGTGAGTCTCTCACCACATCTAAATACTCATGCTGTTTATGCTGAATAACAATTGCCAACTATTCATTCTAGTATTTTGAATGCTTTAATTGGACCTCCAATGGGTTATGCGTTATCACAAACTGCACATTTTGCTTATGATAATAACAAGTTGTGTGAAGAAGTTTCGTTCATCCCAAAAACATAACTAGTGCATGGTGTTCAAAATGTTGCAGTTGAGTACACACCTGTCAGGATAGGCCTTTTTACTGCACTGATATGAATGAGAAAAAAATTTAACTCATATCTTCTTTAACAACTTTAGGTTATATTGAATTTGAAGTTCCTTGTAACCTGGGTTATCTGGAGAAGAGATTATTTCAGAATTATAGTTTGCAATGTTTTGTCTACTGTTTTTTTCATGCAATTGGCAAATATGATGATATTGGAGATTTATTAGTGTCTGAAGTGTTCATATGTACTGATCTGAAATATCCTTTTGAAATGCAAACACATATCAAACAATAGCATACGCTAACACTAACAATGCCTTGCAAAGTTTCTCTACTTTTGTTATCTATCAACAGGAGTAGCTCATGAAATACGAGAATTTGTTGTTTTGCCCTGACTCTATGCTCGTCACTCGTTCCAATATGACCACAAGCAACTTTATTGACCACTTGACAGGAGTTAAGTGCCCAATCTTTCGGTGAGGTCATAACTATCGATTTGGTGGAATCGATCCTCACGATCTGACTACAAATGAACAAGTCATGTGCGTCTAAGCAATCGCAGAACCAAATCCGAATGGTTATTAACCTCGTTGAAACAGCAAGATCAACCTGATTATGAAGATCAATTCTTACAAGCAATCGAAGAACAAACAAGAACAAGGTAGCAGATCTGAAATCACACAAATGTGGGGTTCTCAAAAGCTGTCTAATAGGTGGTCGTTTGGACACAACTTAAGATCAGAAAGTTTGCTCAAGAGCTAAATTATAACAAAAGAAAACACAAGTGACTTGGTGGCGACTGGGCCCTTTAAATAGGGGGAGGACGGCCACAGGGTTGCTGGGGTCATCCTCAAACCCTAGGACGCGCCTCTAGTGCGCTCAACTTGATACACAGGCCAACGGCCTAAGTTTGAGTGATGCAACACTTTCTATTTTGAAATGATGATTGGTGCTGACTCCAATATGGTATGAAGGCGAGGCTAGGTCAACTAGAAAGTAGACGTGAGGGACTTTCCAGTAAGTACTTGCACGTTCAAAACAGAGTTCGTATGAAATCGTTGTGGTAATCACAAGTTGGTGCTGTTCTGCAGCCCGAGACCTTCCTGCGTGACTTGCTTGCATTTGGCTCCTCTCCATTATTCATAAGTATAATCACGTAATTGATCTCACGTGCACGGGCTCGAGTGATTGGTCCACAATGGTTGGAATGGAAGGTCTGGTGTCCTCATCATCCTCTCGTTCTTGAATTGGAGTCATTCTCGACGAAATATCTTCTTCACCAACATATGGCTTCAAATCTGCAACATTGAAAGTAGAAGAAACACAATATTCTGCAAGTAGATCAAGATTATAAGCATTATCATTAATTTTACGCAATATTTTGAATGGGCCATCAGCACAAGGCATCAACATAGACTTGCGCAAATTACGAAAGCGGTCCTTCCTTAAGTGCACCCAAACCAAATCACCAGACTCAAAATTAATGAGTTTACTTCCTTTACTACCAGCAATTTGATTTTTTACATTTGTGTGTGCAATGTTATGTTTTGTTTGGTCATATATTTTCAGCATGAATTGAGCATGTTTCTTAGCATCAAAATTAACTTTATCATAAGGTATCATAAGGTGGAATAGATATCAAATCAATTGGTGCTGGAGGAATAAATCCATATACAATCTCAAAAGGGCACATTTGTTTGGTAGAGTGTATAGAATGATTGTAGGCAAACTCAACATGAGGCAAACTGTCTTCCCTAAGTTTTAGATTCGTTTTTAGAACAGCCCTAAGCATGGTAGATGAAGTTCTATTAACTACCTCAGTTTGACCATCAGTTTGGGGATGACTTGTAGTGCTGAAAGTAACTTTGTTTCCAATTTGTTCCATAGAGTTCTCCAAAAGTGGCTAAGAAATTTTGTATCATGATATGAAAATATTGTGTTTGGCGCTTCATGTAAACGAACAACTTCTCGAATGAACAAGTCAGCAACATTAGTCGCATAATCACTCTTGTGACAAGGAATAAAGTGAGGGGTTGAGGTGTCCGATCTTTCAGTGAGGTGATAACTATCGATTTGGTGAAGTCGACCCTCATGATCTAACTACAAACGAAATATTTGTAACAGTCCAAAATTTTCAAATTAATCAAGTGGAGATTATCTCAAATTTCTTTCCGCTCCAAATTCGAATTTCTTCTTTTGATTTTCCGGCGCCGAAATAATTTTGGTCTGCGGGCTTTTTGTTGGGCCGAGATTAATTTCCAAAGCCTTTAATTAATTCCTAAACCTCCTTAATTAATCTCCCCTATAAATTCACCCTCCATCTTATCCCTTCCCACCAACCCCTCTCTCATTCCTCATTTTCTTTCCCCCTTCCCAAGTCAGAGTAGCAGAAGAGATCGGGCCAAGGGAGGTCGCGCTGCTCCAGCCGTTCTGAGTCGCCGATCCCTCACCGCGCTGCTCTCCCACACGTCGCCCCATCCAGCGCACGGTCCCTGACCGCGACTCCGTCCGTCGCTCGCACCCCGTCCCGTTACCGCTTCCGTCCACGCGTCAACCGCTGCCGTCACCGCCTGGAGCCGTCTCCGAGCCGTGTCACCTGTCCCCGTCGCCCGCGTCGCCTCGATCCGTGGTCGCTTCGGCCCCGCATCGCTCCCAATCCGTTCACGTCTCCGACCGTGACTCCCATCCCTGCACCAGCTCCGTCTTCGCGCCGTCCCTGCTACCTCGGTCGCGTCGCCCTGGTCCGCGCGTCACCGTTCCTGTCCGCGTTCCCGTCCACGTCACCTGTTCCTGTCTCCGGTCCCTGCGCCTCCGACCCCACGCGCTGTCAACCGTGACCAGCCGCGTCGCCTGTCCTCGTCGGCACGTTTCCATCCCGGTCGAGCCACACGTGTCGCCGTTCCCATCCACGCCCGTCGACTGTCTCCGATCCGCGTCGCCGTTCACCATCCTCGGCCGCACGCACTGTCTTCGTCAACCGCCACCGATTCCTCTGCGCCTCTACTGTGGTAAGCTATCAAATCCCTCGTGTTTTTCCTCTTCAGTAGATAGTTGAGTTGGTTGCTCGGGAGGATAGTTAGATGGAAGAGCAGAGCGTCCCGCGTGTTCCTTTAGGCTATTCGATCTGCAGTTAGTCTTGTTTCTCGTAGTCTAAATCTTCAGAGATTTTTGGGGAACTCCGTTTGGTCTCCAAAGGTTCCCAAAATTATTTTGTTAATTTCGTCTCGTCGAGAAAGTCGTGTTGAATTTTTTGGGGAACGTTTTGAGCATGTTTAGCCCAGTAATTTAAATTTGGATTTAATTATTCAAATTTAAATTATCGCGTACCTAGTCTCACCCCTGTTCGTGTTGTGTTTAGTTGGTGATCCTGAAGAGGGATACCGTGAGCCTGCTCAGTTCGATGATTCGAATCCCGACTACGATCTTGAGCTACTAGGCAAGCTGCGTTCTTTGATCACTTTTGTACGCAGCATTTTAAACTGCATGTTTTGTTTGCAACCTTAATTTGCATGCCAACTGTTTAAAAATGTGCTAGCAATATTCCTAAGCCATGCCCTATTTATTGTTCCACAGATATGAGCCCTAGGATTGCTTTATAATAATTATTTTATTTTATGCTTAGCCATGCTTAGTCACATTTATTTTTATCTCACACCTATCACTATAAAAATGGAATTTATGTTAAATGATTTTGAACTGTGATTCAAATGTGTGAGTTTTGTAAATAACTATACATAACTATTTAGCGGGGGCAGGATAGAGTATGAGGAGCTGGGGGACTTTTGGAAAGTCTATGTGGGCGTACCTGTGGCGGGTACAACAGAAAGATCTGGGCTGGGATCTTTCCGTAAGACTTGTTGGTTGTTGGCGTTAAGGATAGAGAGTGCCTGGCCCGGCATATGAGGACCGGTTCATCGTGTCACATGTTTCCAATGCTTTTCCATGCACACCACGTTACTCTGTATGGACAGAGGATTGATGTTGAAGCTTGCTGAGATTGGATGTTTACTTGTGGGTTGGCGGTGTTGTGTTAGTGTGGTGTAGAGCTATGACTCCCCACATGAGATCGAGATAGCCCACCTGATCAGTGGTAGGCTCTTCACAGCTTCAAGATCCGATTGCGTAGGCAATGGGATCCTTATCCTGAAGGACGGGTAATGCCAGTTAAAGCTTGTGGACAGGTCTTGTGTGTTCGTTGGGACTACAATGGTAGTTCCCGATGACACTTCTCGTAGGTCCAGGTGCATAAACTCTGCAGAGCTATAGTCAATGCGCATTGCCACGTCCCGAAGAGGGACACTGCCTGAGTGCTTCCACGATGATTAGTGTTGTTTTCTTCCCTCCTCCTCTATTTCAAAATGTTTTTGATTCCAGCCTTTGAGCTGTGGCTGGGTGTGGAGGTTGCACCGGCATTTAAAATGAACCCTCCGTCTGGGATAACGGAGATCCTTGCGGGGCAAGATAATAAAATTCGACAGTTTTAAAATAAAACTTTCTTACATATTTAAAATAAAATAAAATGTTTTAAACTTGCATTTAGCACTTGAGCCAGCCTTTACCCTTGAACCTATTTGCATGCATACATTATCGATAGGTAGTACGCGGTTTGCTGAGTATTCGTATTCACGTCTTCCTAAATTGTTGAGTTTAGAGGATACTCACAGCTTCGACTTCGACTACGTCTCTGATGAACCGTGAAGTCAGCTCCTACGCTCAAGCGTGCCTGTGTGGAGGAGGTTCGCTGCCGCTGTCATGATGATGCTTCCGTTGCTGCTTTTCTATGGATTTCTCGATAATGATCGTTCTTCTCAGAGATGTTCCTGGCCTGGGTGCCGATGGACACTTTGGAGGATTACATTCTAATAAATTTGCATTGACTTGCTATTTTCTATTCTCGTTTCTTGTTTAATGCTTCTTTTTTGGTTTCTTGATTGATCGCTTTTGATGTCATGCTTGCCAACCTCCTGGGATTGGCAAGGTCAAGGAAGATCGAGACTTATCGAAAGGTAAGAAAAACCCGGTCGTTACAGGTGGTATTGGAGCTATACTTGACTGTAGGAGCGAAACCATAAAACTGAACGTAACTAAGGAATATTTCTAGATTTCCGAATCTGCTATCAAACCTTCATCGTGAAAGTTGTTTTCTTAAATCTCGTCGTTTGCTTGATGGAAGTCTTGTTTGCTTGGAATTGTGTTTGTCTAGTTTTCTTGTCCTGATCTGCTGATCTTCCGTCTTTTTCAATGATTCTAATTTCTACTGATGCTATCTTTCTAATTGAAAATGTTTTCCTGCAACAGATGGCTCCGAGGAGGTCTGGACGCCTTCAGGTTCGTTTCGAGAAGCCTGTTCTGGAGGACCCTGAGGTACTGCCACCTGCTGGGCGTGGTCGTGGTGCCGCTCCTAGAGTTCGTGGTTGCGGTGCTAGAGGCCGTGTACAGGTGTCACCTGCGGCTGACGTGGCTGGCGTTGGTCGAGGGCGTGGCCGTACTAGAGCACCAGTTCCTCAGGCTGGAGGGCGTGGCAGAGGAGTCGCCATGGACCCTAGTGTTGAGCTTGCCGGTGTTGCCATGCCAAGTGAGGAGCTTCCAGCTGCTTCGAACCTTGCGGAGGTGATGGCTCGACAGACGTTTCTGCTTGAGCAGATTGTTGAGTAGTCACAACAGCAGCCTCGTGGACGTGCTCATGCTCTTGATGCAGCAAAGTACCACCAGCCACCAGGTTCACGCATGGCTATGTTTCTGAGCATGCGCCCACCCACTTTCGACCGTGCAGTTGACCCTTTGGATGCTGATGATTGGCTCAGGGACATTGAGGAAAAGCTTGATCTGATTCAGTGTGACGATCAGGAAGCTGTTTGTTTGGCGACTCAGCAGTTGAGAGGTGCAGTTGGTGCTTGGTGGGACACGCTTTACGCTACTCTTGATGGTTTAGAGCTGTTCACTTGGGACGACTTTGTCACCGCTTTTCGTGGTTTTCACATCTCCGAGGGAGCCACAAAGGCGAAGGCGGAGAAGTTACGTAACCTTCATCAGGGAGGTATGTCTATCACAGAGTTCGCCAACTATTTCACCCAGCTCAGCCGCTTTGCACCGAGGAGGTTTTGACCGAGCGTCGCAAGATGTACTGGTTTCGAAAGGGCTTGCATCTCGACATGCTCCTGTACCTGGATGGTGGTGTTCAAAGGAGTTGTCGCGAGCTCATTGACAGGTGTCTGGCTTTGGAGGTGTCGTTTCAGAAGCTTGATCGGTCCAGAGATGCGAAGAGGAGGGCAGCTGGTCAGGGAACCAGTCGTGAGGGTTCTCAGCGTTAGCGCTTCAGCGAATCATTCCAGCAAGGATCGGGACAGCCCACCTTCACCCGATCCACTGCTCCTGCTCCAGTTCCAGTTTAGCGGCAGGGTTCTTAGAGTCAGGGAGGTGCTTTCCAACAGCAGCAGCTGTCCGCTTTCTGTCTGACAGCAGGTCAACCCTCAGTTCGCTGTTTCGAGTGTGGCCAGGAGGGTCACAAGGCGTTTTAGTGCCCAAGGCGTCAGCAGCAGGTTCCTGGGGGAGGTGGTGCTCAGTTTGCCACTCCCGTTAGGCCACCGCACCAGTCTAGAGGTCGAGGAGTGCATTCAGCGAGCCGTGGCGTTGCTCAGCCGAGCGTCACGCGCAGCTGCCTGAACCACATCTCTGTGAAGGAGGCTCAGGAGGCACCTGACGTCATTGTTGGTGAGTTCTTAGTTCACTCTCACTGAGCGACAGTTTTGTTCGATTCAGAGGCTACTTACTCATTTGTGTCGTCAGCGTTTGCGACTAGACATAGTCTCCCTACCTCATTCTTAGCTATACCTACACTTACCACTTCACCTCCTGGAGTCTATAAGAGTCGTGTTGAGTGTAGAGGGTGTTCGAATCTTGATTGAGGATGTGGTCTTCCTAGCTGATCTCATCGTCCTTCCCTCACATGACATTGATGTCATCTTGGGGATGGATTGACTGGCGAGGTACAAGGGAGTCATCACTTGTGCGTAGAGGGTTGTGTCATTGGTTAACCACCACGGTGTTCGAGTGAAGTGCGCCCCTAGAGCGTCCAGAGTTCCACCTTAGTTTGCAGCTTGCAGGAGTTGTCTTTGGAGCAGATTCCAGTTGTTCGTGAGCTTTCAGAGGTGTTTCCAGAAGAGTTGCCACGACACCCCCAAATCGGGATGTTGAGTTCGTGATCGATCTGCTTCCTAGTATCACGCCGATTGCGAAGCGGCCATACCCGATGTCTTTCGATGAGCTTGCTTTGCTTAAGGAGCACATCAATGATCTCTTGTGTAAAGGGTTCATTCGGCCAAGTGCTTCTCCATGGGGAGCCCCAGTGCTTTTTGTGAGGAAGAAGAATGGGTCAATGCGCATGTGCGTTGACTATCATTCTTTGAATGAGGTGATGATAAAGAACAAGTACCCTTTGTCGAGGATCAATGATTTGTTTGATCAGTTGAAGGGTGCGATGTTCTTTTCTTCGATTGATTTGAGATCGGGGTATCACCAGATGAAGATTCATCCTTTCGACATTTTGAAGACTTCGTTCGTGACGAGGTATGGGTCTTATGAGTTCTTGGTCATTTCTTTTGGACTCACTAATGCCCTGCTTACTTTATGAACATGATGAACAAGGTGTTCATGGCTGAGTTGGATAAGTTCATGGTGGTTTTCATTGATGATATCCTCGTCTACTCCAAGTCAGCGAAAGAGCATGAGCAGCATCTGAGAGTTGTGCTTGAGAGGTTGAAGTCTCACCAGCTGTATGCCAAGTTCAGCAAGTGCAAGTTTTGGTTGGAGAAAGTTGCTTTTCTGGGTCATGTTGTCACAGCTGAGGGAGTTGCCATTGATCCCGAAAAGGTCAAGGCTGTTGTGGAGTGGGACTCACCGAGGTCAGTCTCTGAGGTGAGGAGTTTTCTTAGATTGTCAGGTTTCTATCGCCGATTCATTGAGAACTTCTCCGGATTGCTAAGCCTATGACCGAGTTGACTCAGTTGAGGGTGCCGTTTGTTTGGTCAGATGCTTGTGAGAGGAGTTTTTAAGAGCTGAAGATGAGGTTGACATCTGCACCTGCTTTGACCTTGCCAGATATTCACCAAAATTTCCAGGTCTTCTGTGATGTTTCTCGTCGGGGTTTGGGTTGTGTGCTGATGCAGAATAAGGTGGTGTACTATGCTTCGAGGCAGTTGAATAAGGATGAGGATCTGGAGTTGGCGGCTGTTGTCCATGCTATAAAGATTTGGATGCACTATCTGATCGGCAACAGATGTGAGATCTACACCGACGGCAAGAGTCTCTAGTATATCTTCACCCAGGCAGAGCTAAACATGAGGCAAAGGAGGTGGCTTGAGTTGATTAAGGATTACGATCTTAGCATCAACTATCACCTGGGTAAAGCCAATGTGGTAGCCAATGCTTTGAGTTGCAAGGCCTATTGTTTTTCTTTGATGTCTGGGCAGTCAGAGCTTCTTGCAGATCTGACCAGTTTGGGAGTTGAGATTGTTCCTTAGGGTTTCTTGCACGAGCTCAGGTTACAGCCGTTGTTGATTGAGGAGATCACAAGTCAGCTTAGAAGCGTGATCGAGAGATTCAGTTGATCTTGAAGAAGATGAGGAAAGGCAAAGCACCTAGTTTTCGTGTGGATCAACAAGGTGCTTTTGGGTTTGGGGACCGTTTCTATGTTCCGAGAGTAACAGAGTTGGGGGATACCATTCTGAGAGTGGCTCATGATTCGAGGTATTCTATCCATCCAAGCTGCACCAAGATGTTCGAGGATCTGAGGACTCATTTTTGATGGGTTGGCTTGAAGGCGGACATTGCCGAGTATGTTGCCTTGTGTGATGTTTGCCGGCGAGTTAAGGCTGAGCACCAGAGACCGGCTGGATTGCTGAAGCCGTTGTTGATCCCTTCTTGAAAGTGGGATGACATCAGTATGGATTTCATCATTGGGATGCCGATGAGTTCACATCACCATAACTCTATCTTGGTGCTGCTGGACCACCTGACTAAGACTGCACACTTCATCCCTGTGCGCGATAACTTCTCGGTGGATAAGTTGGTGAAGGTGTACATCGACAACATCGTGCGGTTGCATGGTGCGTTGGGGAGCATTCTGTCAGAACGCGGGCCTCAATTTACCACGAGATTCTGGAAGCTTCAGAGAAGGTTGAGAAGATCAGAGAGCATCTCCAGGTTGCTCACAGCCGTTAGAAGAGTTATGCGGATAAGAGAAGGAGGCCCCTTTCTTTCAAGGTTTATGATTGGGTGTATCTCAAGGTGTCACCTCTCTGTGGCATGCGTCGCTTCCATGTCTGAGAAAAGTTGGCTCCGAGGTTTGTTGGTCCTTTTCTCAGGTTCTGAGGAATATCGGTGAGCTTGCTTACAGGTTGAAGTTGCCATCAGAGTTAGCGGGTCTACATCCTGTGTTCCACGTCTTTCACTTGAAGAAGTGTCTTCGAGTGCAGAGGAGCAAGTTGTCCCTGATGCTTTGAATATTCAGGACACGCTCGAGTACCTGGAGTACCCTGTGAAGATTCTTGATGAGGCGTTCAATGAGATGAGGAGGTCTAAGATCAAGTTTCTCAAGGTCCAATGGAGCAATCACACCAAGCGAGAGGCTACCTGGGAGAAGGAAGAGAGTCTGAGGAAGGAGTTTCCCTATCTGTTTGAGTCTACTTCTTGATCTCAAGGACGAGATCCTGTAAAGGGCACAGTCCAAAATATTCAAATTAATCGAAGTGGAGATTATCTCAAATTTCGTTCCGCTCCAAATTCAAATTTCTTCTTCCGATTTTCTGGCGCCGGAATAATTTTGGTCCGCGAGCTTTTGTTGGGCCGAGATTAATTCACAAAGCCTTTAATTAATTTCCAAACCTCCCTAATTAATCTCGCCTATAAATTCCCCCTCCATCTTATCCCTTCCCACCAACCCCTCTCTCATTCCTCATTTTCTTTCCCCCTTCCCAAGTCAGAGCAGCAGAAGAGATCGGGCCAAGGGAGGTCGCGCCGCTCCAGCCGTTTTGTGTCGCCGATCCCTCACCGCGCCGCTCTCCCACGTGTCGCCCCGTCCAGCACGTCGTCCCCAACCGAGATTCCGTCCGTCGCTCGTGCCCCGTCCCGTTACCGCTTCAGTCGGCACGTCAACCGCTGCCGTCACCGCCTAGAGCCATCTCCGAGCCGCGTCGCCTGTCCCCGTCGCCCGTGTCGCCTCGATCCGTGGTCGCTTCGGCCTCGTGTCGCTCCCGATCCGTTCCCGCCTCCGACCGCAACTCCTATCCCTGCGCCGGCTCCGTCTTCGTGCTGTCAACGCTTCCTCAGTCGTGTCGCCCCGGTCCGTGCGTCGCCGTACTTCGCCTCGATCCGCGCCGAGTCGCGCGCCATTCTTGTCCGCGACAGCAATTCCTGTCTCCGGTCCCCGCGACCTGCTGCGTCGCCTGTCCTCGTCAGCGCGTCTCCATCCCGGTCGAGCCGCGCGCGTTGCCGTTTGCGTCAACGCTCGTCGACTGTCTCCGATCCGCATCGCCATTCACCATCCTCGGCTGCACGCACTGTCTCCGTCAACCGCCTCCGATTTCTCTGCGCCTCTACTGTGGTGAGCTATCAAATCCCTTTCGTGTTTTTCCTCTTCAGTAGATCGTTGAGTTGGTTGCTCGTGAGGATAGTTAGATAGAAGAGTAGAGCGTCCCGCGTGTTCCTTTAAGCTATTCGATTTGCAGTTAGTCTAGTTTCTCGTAGTCTAAATCCTAAAGGATTTTTGGGGAACTCTATTTGGTCTCCAAAGGTTCTCAAAATTGTTCCGTTAATTTTGTCTCGTCGAGAACGTCGTGTAGAATTTTTCGGGGAACGTTTTGAGCACGTTAAGCCTAGTAATTTAAATTTGGATTTAATTATTCAAATTTAAATTATTGCGTACCTAGTCTCACCCCTGTTCGTGTTGTGTTTAGTTGGTGATCCCGAAGATGAGTACAACGATCCGGATCTCGACTACGATCCTGAGCTATTAGGCAAGCTACGATCCTTGAGCACTTTTGTACTCAGCATTTTAAACTGCATGTTTTGTTGACAGTGCTGGACAGCAAGATCAGCCTGATCACGAAGATGGCAATCAAAGAACAAGCAAGAACAAGACACATTAGCAAATGAATCATCTTGATTACGTATCGCACGACGGATGTGGTGTTGAGGTATTCTGCGCTGATTTGCATTCTTGCGATGATGTTCTCGATTGTTGTTTTTGCAAAGAAGGTTGTCCTGCTCGGTGTCGCCACCATAATCAGTTTTGTCATGTTCATCAACCTCACTCTGGGCAGCTTGTTGTTGGGCGATATTTGCAAATTGTAGGGACAAGTCTTCAAGCCGTGCCATGATGGTGGCTAGGTTGGTGTTGGTGGTGGCTTGTGCTGTCTTCATTTCAGCAAGAGTGGTACCTGTTTCAACTGGGCTAGTTTCCAACGCACCAAGGCGCTCGTTTGTTACATGAATATCTTCTGCTTGCCCAACGACTTTCCGCCGTACTTCCTGCTCAAAATGCATGATGATACCCCTAGTACGAGGAGAATGTGGATATGTCTTGTCGAACTGCTCCTAATGTCCTACCATTGTTACCAACAGTGTAGAGAAACAAATGTGTACCCTGCAACTATTAGGATGTAGATCACACGGTGGAAACCAATATCAAGTTCTTACAAGTTTTTACCAAACAATCAAAAGTGACTTGCAGCCAACGGTGTCAACCAGCGGAGATTAGTGGAGTGATTGCCAGACACAAACTCTATTTGTTGTGGAAATCTGTGGAGCTAGGGTAGTTTCACTTTGTAGCAAAGGTTAGCACAATCAATTCAGCAAATGCAATGTTAAATAAGTGATCAAAATATAAGAATGAGTTGCTCCTACAAGGAATAAACGTAGCAAATGGTGCGCTAAGAAAAATGTGACTTGATGCAAGCAATGAAACAATTATCACACCAAGTACTAGGAGAGATGCTAGTTGACTATGCAAGGCAAGGTACAAGTTTCTATCCTAAGTAGTATGCAACAACTAGTCTCAAATGATGAATGTATGTTCTTTTTTTAGATAGTAGACGTTAGCTCTTTTGTGATTGCGATGCACTTGGGTGGATTTTTGTTGCAAGGTTGGATTTGTTGGAAAGATAACTCCCTTTTCTTCCGCTACAAAAATTTAGCAACCGAAGCTGTTATTTCCAACAAATTCGGATCTAGATTGATTTCATGGATTGCACCAAGATTCTAGAGGATTGATTCCTAATTTTCCTTGATTGTTTCCTAATTTATTTTTAATTCTTTCTTTCTTTTATAGATTGCTTCCAGATTTTAGCCAAAGGAAAATATTGTGTTTCGAATATGAAAAGTTGAAAGGTATGATTATGGAAAGTAAAATATGGTTGAAAATAGCAACTCTAACCGATGCAATGCAGCATGAAGTCAACAGAGCAAAATAATAAAAAGAAGATGCAAAGGCCAAAAGGTCTAGGACAGCGGGAATGAATCAAGTTTTTTTTTGGCTTTTATGTGGACAGTAGAAAAAACAGAATAAAACTAAAGACAAGAGCGAGTCAATCTCACCGAGAAAGCTGAAATCTGATACCACTTGATAGGAGTTAAGTGCCCGATCTTTCAATGCGATGATAACTATCCATTTGGTAGAGTCGTCCCTCACGATCCGACTACAAATGAACAGGTCATTTGTGCCTTAGCAATCGCAGAACCAACACCAAATGGTTATTGACCTCGCTGGAACAGCAAGATGAACTAGATCACAAAGATCAATTCCTTCAAGCAATTGAAGAACAAGCAAAAACAAGATAGCGGGTCTGAAATCACACAAATGTATAAAAATGATGATTGGACCGTTGGCTCGTGTATCAAGTTGAGCACATTAGGGGCACCTACTAGGGTTTGAGGATGACCCCAGCACCCTTGGTGGTCCTGCACCCTATTTAAAGGTCCAAGCCACCACAAGAACACTTGGTCTTTTTTGTTATAGTTGCTTGTGCAAACTTTTTGATCTTCAGTTGTGTCTAATGACCACCTGTTAGACAGCTTTTGAGAACCCCACCTTTGAGAGATTTCAGTTTTCCTATCTTGTCCATCCATCCCTCTACATATACATCTTGATCAGGTTGTGTCATTTGATATCTCCATGAATCTGTTTTTTGACTTTGCAATATATACAAAACAAGTATGCGTCAATTAGAACAGGTTGAGGACATCCCTTCATTGGATACACACAATACTCCCTCATCTACAATAGATGACCCAATCACAAGAGCTCGTGCACGACAATTGAACTTAGAGGTGAGCTCGTTCCTACACACATTTTTTCCTTCCTTTGAGAATAGGTTGCTATCTAATGACTTTATCATAAATAGAAACATTGAAGATAGTCAACAGAAGCATGAAGAAGGACTTGGAGATGTGCAAAGCACGCTCAATCCTGAAGAAAATTCAATACAACTTAGAGTCGAGCTGCCCTCGGGTTCCAAGAGCAGTCCGCACTAAAGCGGACGCTCAGGTCGCATCTAGAATCCATTTTGGACGTTTTGGATATGGATGGAAAGCTAAGAAGATATTCCAATGGCACAGATAGCACCTCTAAATTTGATTAAAATCATTGGGAATCTTTAAAACAAGATGACATACAGAAACTGCTCTGGTGCTGCGATACCATCTTTTGGCCCATGGTCCTTGTATCTTTCTTAGGCCCATTAGTGTTAGGGTTTGCCTCCCAAGGACACCCTATATAAACAGTAGCCACCATCGTTAGGTTTTTCTTTGTTTAATCTATTATCAAATAGTTTCACCGCTAGAAGATTTGTGTGATCACAACTTTTTGCATTTAATTCAGATTTTGCATATGTGTTGAGTTCTTCCTTTTTCTTGCTTCTGTTCCTCGATTCGCTTGCAGGAATTAGCCTTCTTGGCGAGGTCAACTAGGTGTTGCACGGTTGATAACCATAGGAGAAGTGGTACTACAATTGCGACATTTGAATTGTGTTGATTTAAAGCTAGGTCGATTGTATGCCGTATCTCCGCACTGAATTGAGATTTACCACCACCAGATGGAACATCAGGAACCACGTGCCATCAAGTGGTAACCAAAACTTCAAGTAACGACTTGACTAAAGCTCTGATTAGCACTTGATGTGTACATAGTTCTTGATCTTCCATCAGGCTGTGGTAACTCTTGATTTGGTGGAGATGTGACACACAATCGATTCGAGATCAAATCAACACGATTCGAACACCGCATCTGCAACACTACTTCTCCTATAGTTATCAACCATGAATAACCTGGTTGACATCGTTAAGAAGGCTAATTTCTACCTGCAAATCGAAGAAGACAAATAAAAACAAGGAAGAACACAACATAGACGCAAAATCTGAATTAAACTCACAAAGTTGGAACCTCACAAACCATCTAGCGGCAAACTATTTAAGAACAGAATAATCTAAGGAAAACATTAGTTAATGACACTGGCTACTATTTATATAGAGTTTAAGACTTCCTTAGGGTGCAAACCCTAATACTAATGAGCCTAGGAAAGATAGACGGCTTAAGAGCCAAAGGATAGTGTCACAGCATCAGGATAGTTTCTTGATGTCAACTTGTTTTGATTATTTCCGATGAGTCCCATTGAATTTGGAGATGAGACTAGTGCCATTGCAATGTTTATTTTCTTAGCTTTCTATCCATATCTAGAACTTCTAAAACGGATCCCGGATGCAACCTGAACGTCGGCTTTAGTGCGGACTGCTCTTGGAACCCGTTGGTAACTTGACTCCGAGTTGGATTGAATTTTCTCTGGAATTGAATATGCCTTGCTGCTCTTGAGCATCTCTGAGTCATTCTTCATGCTTCCCTTGACCTCTTCAATGTTCCTAATGATGATAAAGTCATTAGGCAGCAATTTATTTTGAAAGAAAAGAAAATATGCGTTTAGAAACAAGCTCACCTATAAGTTCGATTGTCATGCATGAGATTTTGAACCGTGATAGGTCCCCAAGTCGTCCCCCATGCCATTCAGTGAATGGGCCCAATACAAGGTCGGGTGACCCACCAGGTCGGCCGACCCTCAACTGCCACCTTTTGTGCCAAGTTTTGACCGATGGATTCGTGGTGCGCTTGCCAAATCGTTCCCATGTGTATGCCGGTGAATATTCTCTGGAACCGCCTTTGGTAGGCATAAAAGGAGAGGCACCTCTTCCACTTCAAGACACATCACAAGAAGGCAAAGATCTCTATTCCAAAAGCATTAGCACTAGTTCTTAGTATTTAGAAGATAAGGAGAGAGTGAGGGATATTAAGGAGAAGTGTTATCCTTGTCGGTATCTTTTCCACGCTTGTACCCCGACAAGTGTCTCCAAGGATTGTGGGGATGAGATGCGGGCCTGTCCATGTCTTCTCTAATACTATACATCAGTGCTGCTCCTGAGGGGTGCTGGGACAAGTGTCGGGCCTGTCGACACCATCTCCAATCTTGTACCGATACAAATACTTCTTTGGATTCAACTAAGTGTTTGTGATTCTCATGCATGTTCATTTAATCTGTTGAGTCAATAAGATCAGATTCTTACTGCTTATGAGTTCATCGCTCTATATTGCTTAGAGTACCTAAGTCCTTTGTTACACGTGGGGTTAAGATAGTAATTTACGTTGTAGATGTGGTATCTATTATAGTGCTTAACTTTTTTCTTGTGTACTCCATGGTCTATACAGGTAGGCGCTAGGTGGTGATAGCCTTGTCCATCCCTTGTAATCCTTCACGTTCGGGTACGTAGTAGTGCTGAAAGCCAAAGCAGTCTATTGATAGGAGGAAACCAGTGCCGGAATTTATGCACTAAGAATCGACCTTACCTCATCCCAGACTTAGCAATATTGAGAATGCCTCTCTACCCAAGCCTATCTAATGTTGTCCGTGGATGAAGTAAAGTTAGAATATAGTGTACACACGTAACGTGTTTTATAACCTTGAAATACTCTAAGGGAAGTGCTATAGTGGTATTCCATGCCTTTGCGGATTTATCTCTGACGTAACAAATACCAGCAGACATCATACATTATGACGAGGACACCAATGCTAATATTCATGCGGGATTTATTCATTCTACAGAAGAACATCAACTTGTGTTGGATGCTACGACTCATATGGAATCCAATCAAGGTATTTAAGTACTTCCCATAAAGTTTATCACGTCTACTTCGAACGGATTCAGTCTCACCTTCATACATATCTAAGTTAATGCCAATCGACATTTTCATACAGAAGGTGTTGCGTCACCGCAAATTGGGTTGTTCGTCCTTGTATCAAGTTGTGTCCATTAGGGGCGCGTCTTAGGGTTTTAGGACGACCCTAGAACCCTTTGGCCATTCTATCACCTATTTAAAGGTCACAGCTACCACAAAAACACTTGGGTTCTCTTTAGTTTTATTTTAGCTTTTGTGCAAACTATCTGATCTTCAATTATGTCCAATGATTACCTGCTAGACAGCATTTGAGAACCCCACATTTGAGTTATTTCTGTTTTGTCACATGTTCTTGCTTATTTTTTGCTTCTTGAAGGAATTTAACCTTGTGTACAAGTTGACCTTGCAGTTCCGACGAGGTTAATAACCATTCAGAGATGATTCTACGATTGTTAAGTCGCACGCAACCTATTTATTTGTAGTTGTATCGCGAAGACCTTCTCCACCAAATTGATAGTTATTATTTCACCGAAAGATTGGATACTCCAGTCTCATCACCTGCGGCCGAGAAGCTCTGTGCCAGGCTGCCACCTGCTCCCTTCCTCCTCGTAAATGTCGCTCGATCCCCACCTCAGGCGCTCATGTACGCACATTGATGGACCAATGGAGCCACTGACAGAGCTGCCCCGTAGCTCGTGCCTGTGTCCATGCTGCAGTAAACCATGATGCAAGCGGAGGATGCTCTGTTTCATGGCATAGAGAAGCTGCAGTGCAGACCTTGATGGCGGTGGACCTGTAATTTCTCTGAGGCATTCATGCTGCACGGCCAAAACCTGTGGATCAGCTTAAAGGGCTGATCGGCTTTGTCACCAGGTAATCAATTGAACTGATGATTTGAAGAAAATAGCACATGCACATGTTGTGCTCTTTGCTTCATGCAATCAAGCATGGCCTTGCTCCAAGATTACGGACCATCTTTGGAAGACAAAAATTGTATCAGTAGAAGATCTTATTGGTGCAACAGGTGGTGACGGTCACGCTCGATGATTATTTCCAGTCCATGTGGCAAACCTGATGGGTACCCAAAACCTGACGGGTATGGGTGCCGGTGCTGATTTTTTACCCGTGGATGTGGGTGCAGGTCTAAAATTTCACCCGTAAGCTAGCTTGTCACCGGAGAGTTTGAGCTTCACCCGACCCAAACCTGATCCATTGCCATCCCTAGTCCCCAACAGATAACGTTTTTATCGATCAAGGTGCATCCAAAGCTTCCATGAACTATTTACAAGAAGATGCTTAAATGAATGAAGCCACCGCAGGTCAGCAAGACAACTACTACACTTAGGTATGGTTATTAATAATTAGTCATTGGCAACATCGCCCGGTTGTACAAGAAAAATCAAAGCATGATTATTATGCAAGAGTCCCATGGATAGATCATAGATGTTGACATCAATTGCTGATTCTGAATAGGAACCGTGTGGAATTCTCCTTGATCCAGGACCGTAAAGTGACGCTGTCGTTTTAAGATCATCAGAGTCATCTACCAGTATATTATTGGCATACAACTTTCAAACTACGTGTAGTAGATTATTCAGGTGTACATTTCCCAGATCATCTTTCTCGCAGTTGATTTCCGTTGATTCTTCCTAAATATGAGCGCTACAGGCCTATGTATCTCAGGAGGTTCAGCCAGGATGATGGTACAAGGTCGAAAAATTTAGGGGGTCCTGACAACATTGCATATGGATAGTGATGGTACTTAGTTTTGAAATTAATACCATTATGACAATAAATCTAGTTCAAAATCACTGTCAAATCTAGAGTTCGGTAGAGAGTGGTGCCAAGTATACAAATCACATGATAAAATGGATATATATGTGTTAAAAATTACTTTGTTAGTGATGTTTGTGTTTTGTATCGCCAGCATAGTAGAATTTACGTATTGCAGAGGGATTCATGCTTGCTTCTCGTTGAGGTGGCCTAGTCTACAGGAGACTGAAGTGGTTTTAGCCTGGTTCGGGCCATCTTGGAGATGTAATACCCTACGTCCAGGATTGGAATGTGTATAGCTTGATCGGATGAAGATTACAACAGCGCTAGGGTTCTTGCTCGATCAAGAACTCCTCGCCTTTTGTAGAACTGGGTGGCTATTGTTCTCGTGTGTTCTCTTCTTCTATCTCGTGTTACTGTCGTCTCACTAGGGTCCTTGGTGCACCCTTATATAGCGGGTCGGACTGGGGTTATGATGGCTTGGAGCCTACAAAACTGAGCAGCCTCCTGGTGGGTGGGGCCGTGAGCATCTCAAAGTTTATCCCCTGATGGCTTCTAGGCTCCAGGTGACCTTGTCGTTGTCCTTGTCTGCGTCTTTTGCCCAGTGCTGGAGGGACAAAGTCAGCTTTCCATTCACCGTCCAGCAGACAGCGCCTGCTACACAGTGTCAAAAATCATCCTTACTGTCGAGGGTCGGTCGTCGAAGGTGGTTTCCCGACCCAAGGTTCAGACGGGTAAGGCGGTTGCCCCATCTTAAGTTTTGATGGATAGAATAATGCCCGACCCCTGAGGGTTGGAAGATCCTTGGCTTGGTGGAGTTGATTCACGGCCTTCGGTGTGATGGGTCGTTCTTCATGGTTGGTTTGTTGATTGGACCGAAATCGTGAATACCCGGTATATAATCCAAACAATAGCTCCCGAGTCAAGCACCATTTGTGACTCTGTTGAGGCAGCGCGGGACTGAGCTGAGCTTGCCATCGCGTCTTTTGCTGAGCCCTGTGTAATCCAAGGGGTCAGTCGGGAGTCTTCAAATATTTGTAAGGATTTAAGATCGGCTTTGACCCCAGAGGGTCAATAATGTTGTTCTGGCTTTTGGGCGGTTGAATCGCGGGGTCGGAACCCTTTTGCCAAGAAGCGTGTCCTCGGGCTCTTAAAAGACAAGGGTTGGGTGAGGAAGTCAGGCCTTTGCCAGCCAAATCGCGGGATCGGAACCCTTTCACCTAGGATCACGTCCTCGGCTGCCTTGTCGACCGGGGTCGGACAAGGAAGTTGAGCTTTTGACATCCAGTTCATAGGGCCAGAATGCTTTTTAACGGGGGAGCATGTCCCGCATGTTCATCCAACTAGGGTCTGGAAAATAGGCTCAAGCTGCCTGACCGTCAGAGATCGAGATTCGAGTTGGTTCATGACCATCCTCAAAAAGAGTTTGAGTGCCTAGGTCAGACCACGAGCCACTCGAGCTGGCAAGCGAGTTCTTGGCCTAGAGGTCAGTTAGTGTTGGAAGCGATCTTGGTGATCAGACAACCTTCCACCTTAGTTACATGAGCGATGGATCTTGATTATGAAAAAAGTGGCCGCTTGATGGATCAAACGGCCAGGGATGTGGTAGAACCGCCTCGAAAATCATGGGTGACTTGCTGACAAGAATTTCGGATGATATTGAACAACAAAACCCAAATAATACAACATGGGTAATAAAATATATTATAGGAAACCGATTTGAAGTCTTACATTAATGTTCAAGTCGTTCTTAGCATGGAGATTATAACAGAGTTTTTAAAACAACGCGGAAATGGTACACACGACGGTTTCTTTGTATGAGACATGCCTTGCCCCAAAACATGCTTCATTCCTCATGACCGGAGATAGGTGAGGAGGGAACCCAATCAATAGACTAGTCAATAGGGGGTTTGCCTTCCCACACCACTTTGCCGCAGCAATCACACCAGCTACCAACAGAGAAAGCTATAACAACAAAAAAGAGAAACAACAAACCATGAGTACTAATTACTCAGCAAGACTTACCCGTTAAAATAGCCAACTACTGCCGACTCCTAAACTTGAATAGGCTGACTCACAAGGATGGCGATTTGCAAAATCCAGCGCTAATAATGGGTCCTTACTTTCAAATTTTAGTGGTAAGTTGAGTTTCAAGAATAAATTTAGTTTGCACTATATCTATATCAAATATGGTTGCCAAGCAGTTTCTGATAAATATAGCAATCAAACCATATTATCTTCATCATTTCACTTCTTACTATGATGTGACACAGTGAACAAGCATTACTCATTACTGCGAGGGGCATCGATTATAATCAATTTACGTCCTGCAAGAGAAACCCAATTTGCATGGCGTACACGCATCCCAATAAGTCGCATACTACAACCTTTGAAAACAACAACATAGGGCCGGTCTGGGTCTCACTCCTCCCGAGTACACATCCTCCACGAGATACCACACCTCAAGGCTATCCGTGGTTAACCTGTACACTCTCCCAAATATCATCACCAGAAGAAGGGTGGAGGACCGTCCAACCACTACGTTAATTGAGTTACATCGGTTTACTAGCCCATATCACTAGCATGCTCTTGGTATTATTCAAACTACCGACACAGATAGGGCTAACGCACACATGACTCATTTCCTGTTGCCAACCTATACTTCCCTGTCCAGTCTCATATTCATCATTTCATGAGATAAACTAAATCATGAGTATAATATGTTATAAAACCTATATCTCAGCGAGTGACTTTCCGTCCACTCGACTTCTATCGTGAATTAGAACTTATAGCCTAGCTCTACATTGAGTTACTTGTACCAAAAGTGGTTATACTAGGGAAAAGGGTACCTAATATGCAATCTAGGTCTCCAATCAACTCCTAAACCTAATGCACCGAGGCTTGCCTTGGGTTTCTAGATTGTTAGCACAAGCAAGAGAGAGGTTATCAACAACGGACGACTCAGCAACTAGATCAACCGGCTGGCCTTCCACGTCGTTTCCTAAATGCATGGAATGATATGCAGGTATGATTAGTTATGCACCCATTAAAATTCTTAAGTTTTAACACATCATTGCAGGCGATGATAAGCTCAATATGCGATGATATGCTTAAGAAAGCATATGACAAGGATTAATACACGAATGTCAATATGCCATGATATACTTAATGTGTTAACTAAATTATAGGTCAAGGTTCAGATTTTTTACACGAGAGAATAAATCTATGTAATACATTTAGTGGTCATAATAGGAAAACTATTTCTAAATTCCCTTAATAGGGTTCTAGAAGACATAAATCAAAGTTTTATTTGATCATAACCTCAAGGAGGTGATAAACTAATGTTCTGACCAAAATTCAAGATTTATTAAAAACAGAGGAATTTAAAAATAGACTAGTCAATAGAGGGTTCGCCTTCTGACACCACTTTGCCGCTAAATACAATCTAAGGCTATTAAATCATAAAAAATAATCTACAAGCAGCTAAATTCTGAATAATTCGAGAACAACACTACTTAACAAGTACAATGGAAATATGGAACTTTCACATTTTATGCATGCATGGGAATGAAATTATGCAACAATGTGCATTTTATTTTATTTAATTTACAGGATTATTTAATGCATGTAAATGCACATTTGATAGTTCTAAAATATTCTTCAGTTAACAAGGATTCGAAGGGTATTTTATTTGTATTTTTGCGAGTTAGTATGCATTAGTTATGAATTTTATAACCTTCTTCAGATTTTTTTAAACATTTAGATAAATTATTTCTAGGTAAACTAACTAAACCCGCCCACACTGCTGACCACAGGAAACAGTGTACACAGGATCCGGCCATGTGGCCACAAAGGATCCCACCCGGAAGGGGATGGAATCGGTCGGAGAGAGGCGGCTGTTCCAGACCTCAAAGAAACTGGGGAAAACATGAATCCGACAAGCTCCGAGGGAGGTGGGGCGAGTTGAGGTGGTGGAGAGCGCACAGGAGAGATGTGGCTCACCTCAACGGTGAGGATTGGTTGCCGGAGATGGTCCGATGGCGGAGTCCCACAGTGGCAAGGGAGCTCGGACGGCCAGGTGAGACAGTGAGCGCAAGAGAGACATAGACAGGGAGTGAGGGAGAGAGGAGAGCGAGATCGAGATGAGCAAGGAGACACATGGTTGGAACATGGCAGTGGGTAGGGCTTGGTGCCTCTGCGTGTCTTCCACAATGGGGGTAGAGGTGGCAGTGCAAGAGAGGAGGAGAAAGATGTGTGTCTGCTCCTGGGAGGAAGAAGGGTGGGGTGCCAATGACAAGCGGGGTCCGTATGTCAATAATAGTCCAGCCGAGCTTATTACTGAAACACTTTGGGAATAGAAAAAGGAAGAGCAAACAAACTTGGATTGTATCGAAACTTTGTATGATGGACCTATAGAAGATGTTCTACAACATAAATTATACGTAAAGCGTTTTTTCAAAGGTAACTGGGAGTTATGGAATTTTGAAAAGTGTTAACCATTAAGGAGACTTAAATCAGCTCGAAAATAGATCACTTAACCGACTTCGGAGGTCTTGAAGAAATACCTCCCGAACTCCTACACGGGCCAACGGGCTAAGTTGGAGTGATGCAACACCTTCTGTAGTAAAATGACGATTGACACTGACTCCAATGTGATATGAAAGCGAGGCAGAATCCATTCGAAAGAAGACTTTCTAGAATGTACTTAAACACCTAAATTAGATTCCATATGAAGTCGTGGCTTTTGTTGCAAGTTTGTACTATTTTGCAGTCTGAATCCACCGTGTGTGAATATTTCCATTGAAGTCCTCATCATAAAATATGATGTCCACATCAGTATTTGAACACCATTACTTCGTGGCTTGAATATCCTCATAATCTCATCAACATCGTTAGCCTTCTCATGTAGTAACATAGTGATAGAATTATATTTGCTTTTTATAACATAATAGTGCTCTTACTTAGCCTCGTGAAGCCCTCATAAATGTTTCATGCGCGATAGATGATACATTGATCCTAAAGAAAATATTCTTGGATATGGAACCAAAGATAGCATTCTTGGCCTTTGCATTAGATTTAATGAAGATAGGATCAACTCACTCATTTGCATTTGTAGCGTTTTGAGTTACGATACCACGCTTTCCAATCGATTGATTCTAGGTAAGTTTGCATAAGAGCTTTTCAATATGACTAACAGCCCCCCTCAAACACGGGTGGATATTTCATCCTGTTCGACATCCTTAGTCAAGGCGGTGAAGCTCAAAAATTAGCACTTTGCTCTGATACCACTTGTAATAATCAAGTATACTGAAAAGAGAGTTGAATCGGTGGACTTACGGAACTTGTTTTTGCTACAAACTAAAACTATGAGACTTGATCACGAACGAGAATAACCTAAGCAATTCTAATAGACCAAGATCCATAACAATGCTAGTGAGATGAGATAAACAACAAATAAGCAGTAGTAACTCTACTCAACAAGTATGAAATGTGGAAAGGGAAGAGAGTCAAAAAAATGCTCAGTGATTTTTCCTGAGGTCTCAGAAGATTGGCGCCTTCCCCTAATCCTTATTGGACCACTTCTATCAGAGTACTGGTCCCCCCGTCATTCCCAAAATAGTGCTCTTTAGGGAACGCTTCAGTTTCGAAGTGAAGTCAACGGCGATTCCGACTGTAGCGAGCAGTGCCCACTCGTTATGAGCAAGCCTCAAAGGCTCGAGCTTTCACTCTTGGTGTCCCTTTCGAGCGGAGAATTCGTAACCGAGTACAAACTTGACGTAATCTTCTACAATCTCCTCAGAATCTTGAATACCGACTACTAGTCGGTCTAGATTGCCAAACCAAGAGTAACAAGCCAAGATCACTCCTCTCAAAGCCTCACAAGCTTTAGAATAGTATGAATGTTCTTGCTACTCTCCTACTAGCACAAAAGATCTCTAATCTTGAGTTGTGCTCTCTTCTTCGTGTCCCTTGGCCTCTCAAAAGTTTGCTCCAACAATTCAAACCTCATGCACCTTGGAAAACGTCCTCCTCCACTGTTTAAATAGGCTCCAAGCACAAAAACAACGGTTGGTACTATATGTCACAAAGCTGTCTACTTTATCCAGTCATCGGACTGTTTGGTGACTCTTCAGTCGAGATTTTCTGGTGTATCACTGAACTATTCGATGACTCCATATCTCTATAGACTAGGGAAGCACCTTCTCTAAAATCTATTCTATATGACACCTTGGGCCCCAAGAGCAAAACTAAAGATGTTGACATCATGAGGAAGCTCTTAAGTTTGTTATCGCCAAGCTATAATGCCATCGTCACTTGTCTCTTTCAAGCCAACTTGGCTTCTCTCACCGTGAACGTCATGCTTGGCAAGCTCATGGCCTATGAGGGGTATATGTTGGGAACCTTCACCGACACTCAATTGCCCAAGAATCTTACCCTTCAAGTTGAAGAATCTCCCAATGGCAAGAACAAGAAGAAGAAGAAGAAGGTGCAGGAGAATGAGTATGATGAGAGCGACAATGAGGACCTTGCGCTCTTAATGAAAAAGCTATTTCGCAAGGGAAGACCCTCATCCTCGAAGCGGAACTTCGAGTGCTTCAATTGTGGCAAGAAAGACCATTTTGCTAAGGACTGTCCCAAGACCAAAAAAGAGAGCAAGAAGGAAGCCTCTAGTAAGAGTGAGGACGAAGAACATAAGCCCAAGAGGAAGTTGAAGAAGAAGTTCTTCATCAAGGAGAAGAGCAAGAGTAAGGAGAGGAGGAAGTCCCCGCACAAGGCTTACATTGTTGGTGAGTAGCTCACCGATGATGATGATTCGGACTCCTCTTCTAGTAAAGAAGAGCTTGCGGGTATTGCTATGACGAGCTCCACCAATGAGCTACCACCACCACCACTTTGTTTGATGGCCCGAAGTTCTGAGGGCTATGTGTATGAAGAAAGATGATGATCTTGATGAAGAAGAGGAGGACTATGATGATGATGATGATGCACCAAGCTATGATGATCTAGCCTTCATCCTTGAGAAGGCCAACAAGACCATCATCAAAAAGAACAACAAGATTGAGGTGGTAACCAAGGAGCATATTGTAGCGGTATTCCGAGTTCGGGAGCTTGAGGGTGAACTCAATGCTCTAAAGCACTCTCATAGTGTCCTACGTTAGTCTTATGTGTCTCTCAAAGAGAAGCACGTAGAACTAAATGAGAAGCATAAGGCATTGGTTCTCACCCACGAAGCTCCTGATCTTGACTCTCTCTTGAACTCTTCTAAGCATTTAAATGAAGCTTCTACTTCTTGCAATTTAACCCTCTCCAAGGAGAGCACTTCTCTTGGGCCATCTATTTTGAAGGATGACGAGGACATCAACACCATCGATACGTCCTCCTCCCTACACCTACACATGTTCTGGTTACAGGTCCTATGACTCGCGCTCGTGCTTATTAACTTAATCATCAAGCAAATTGGCTCTTAAGCTCATGTTCAACTTATTTAGATCATAAAAATCTGTATACTCTTGTGTTGCTTAGGAACCAAGGAGAAAACAAACCAGAAGATGGAGTTGCGTAGACTGGATTCGAATCGCAAGACAGCACCAACTTCTAATGCCTGCCACAACTTCGTACGGGCTCCTTTTTGGCGTTCAAGTACTTCCTAGAAAGCTTATCATGTTCACTATCCAACGGATCGTACCTTCATACGACCTCGGAGTTAGTGCCAATCAATATTTTCCTACAGAAGGTGCTGCGTCACTTGGGCCATTGGCCTGTGTCTCAAGTTGAGCCCATTAGGGGTGCGTCCTAGGGTTCGAGGATGACCCCAGCATCCTTTGGTCATCCTCCACCCTATTCAAAGGCCTTAGTCGCTACCAAGTTTAGCCGTAGCTACTTCGCTTGCAGCGCGCGTGTCGACTAGACCGCCCGTCTTCTTGCATCAGAACCCCACCTTTTGTCATTTTAGATTGAACTCATATTTTTATCTAGCAATGCAGTGTTTGTTCATCTCATTTTTTTGCTTGTTCTATGATTGCTTGCAAGACGAGTGCCCACGTTGCTGATTGATCACGCTCCACAAGTTTGCGCTCATCCTCTGGAATCGGTATATTGGTCGCTAAGGCACAACATTGTGGACAGTTGTAGTCGGGCTGTGAACATCACTTCTTTCCACCAATCGTGATTACCATCTCCACCGAAAGATCGACATCAAACCTCGCGTCACGTGGCACCAGAGCTCAAGGTTGTTCGGTGAGAGATTTCAGATCCAATCTGTTAATTACCTACAGTCTAGAAAAGCCAAAAAATGTAGATTAGTTTCCATAGTCCCATAGCTTTTTTAGCATGTTTATTAGTACCGTATAGTTAGGGCTTATTGAGTCTTCGGGTGCATCGTCGTGTCGAGTTGCTGGTCTTAGTGTTTAATCCTTTAGAGTTTTGAGTTCTTATCATGCTCCAACATCACATTTGAATCTCCAAAACACGCATAATCACCATCCCTAATTTTGGTGCACTACATCTCATTGGTTTATGCATGTCCTTAGATCAGATCCACAATAGAAGGACAAAATAAACTCAGATCCGAGTTTGTTGGAAACAACAGATTCAGGTAATAGAATTTGTTGCGAAAGAAAATAGCCATACCTCTGCGATCCGTTGCTTGTTTGTAACGTTTTCGCACAATCTGAAAAGATCTCCGCGTTAACGTTCATCCCAATGCTCACTTGCCAAAAAATTCAACCCGAGCACGTCGCAATCACAAAAGAGATCTAGCATCTGCTATATGTTCTTTATTGCATCTTTTTTCCACAATAGAGAGGACTGTTTCTTTCTTCCACAATGTTCTTCTTTGTGACCTTCATTTGTGTCCAGGCTCGCATCTCTAGCACGGGTTTTAGCCTAGGACTAGCACAGTACTGACTTTGAACGATTACTCAACTTGCCTTTATCTAATGTGGTAATAGAATTTTCCTTGTATAACACTTTCAACCATCCGATAGCTCCGCATATATCCCACTATAGCTGGACATTGTTGTGCCGTGGTGCCGATACATTCTTTACCTCATTGCTGACTTGTTGGTAGACGTCACCCTCCTGTTGAGTAAGGTAAGAACACGTAAAAGCTTGGTTGAGCAGGCTTGTGGGAAGCAGATTTCGAAAGAGACTATCATTGTCAATTTGTTTTGCTGTTTTGCTAACAATGATAGGCACCATCACGACAAGAGAGAGCTGATGGCTCACACCCCCACCAAAATGTGAATATGCATCAACATGAGGTAAATGATGACATTTTGCAAGTCATCGGTTTGTTCATACCTATCATCGGTTCGTTCATACCTTGTTTTGCTGGAAAATTTAACCCTCGTGTATACATTGACTTGGAGCTGAAAGTAGATAAAGAATTTTATGAACATGACTTGTCTGAGAAAAAAAGATTTACATTAACTCTAGTGCTTTGTCTGAACGTGCTTTGCTTAAATGAAAATATATTTATAGGCACAATAAAGTTTCAGAATCTTAAAAAGACTTTAAACTTTGTTTTAGAGATGTTTTTATTCCTGCATATTATGCTAAACATTTGCTTACCAAATTAGACAACTTGAAGCAAGATAGTATGACTGTTAAAGAATATTTTCATGACTTCGAGATTTGTCATGTTTGGAGGCTTAGATGAATGCTGGAAAGATACAATAAATAGGTTTATGAAAGGTCTCAATTTTGAAATCCAAGTTTTTCTCTTCTCTAAAACTTACTACTCACTGTCGCACTTGTATTTGCTCGCTTGTAATGCTGAAAATCAACTATTATCATCTAAAGATAAAAGCATGAAAAATCACCATCAACAATTTGTTGAATGCAATGCTGACGTCCCTTTGTCACAAGGGAAATGTGATAAAGAAGAGTTGTGTGATACTTTATCTTTTACTAAAACAGCACAACTACAAAGAGAGCACTCTTTTGTTTCTTGTCCTATGCCTAACATCTTGCAGGAGAGTGAGAAGAAGTCTAAAGGGGATGTTGCGCTACATGATGAAATAAGGGCTATAGATAATGATACTTGTGTGGCTCCTACTATATTCCATGAGAGTAAGAAAAATGAAACACATTGTGAGTCCCTCACCCCATCTCTGGTCATGCTGATTTGGAATTACCCATTGCTCACACTAGTATTTTGCAATCCTCCATAGAGCCTTCAGTGACTTCCGATTTGTCACAAACAACACCTTTTGCTTATGATTATAACAAGTTGTGTGCGCAAATTTTTTTTAATCTCAAAAACACAACTAGTGCATGGAGATCAAAATGTTGCTTTTGAGAACACACTTGATGAGAATAGGCCTTTTCATTGCACTGATATTAATGGCAAAAAGTTTGAGTTCACACCTTCTTTGACTATATATTTTAGGTTATATTGAATTTGATGTTCCTTGTAACCTGAATTATTTGGAGAAGAAATTATCTCAAAATTACAGTTTGCAATATTTTGGCAACTTTTTTTCATGGAGTTGGTAAATATGATGACCTTGGATATTTTTTAGTATCTAAAGCATTCATATGTACTAATCTGAAATATCCCTTTGAAATGCAAAGACAGGATCAAACAACAATGACATGGTCTAACACTAACAATGCCTTGCAAAGTTTCTTTACTTTTGTGATCTATCAACAGGAGCAGCTCAGGGAACATGAGAAGTTGTTGTTGTGCCCTAGTTACATGTTCATCACTCATCCCAATATGACAACAAACAATTGTGGTAACCAATGGATCAAACCAAGGACGGCTTGCTATATAGAAGGGAGAATGATGAGATCTTATATGTACTTGTTGTGCTGCATGACTGCGTCAAAATACCCCCATGGCCTCCAGTTTTTGCGATTTATAGAGGGCATGGTGGGGTGGCTGGTATTCCATCTGAACTTGAGTTGAGGACAACCCCAAATCGAGTGGGGGAGGATGATGAAATCACATACATACCCCCGTGGCCTCCACCTTTCATGATTTCAAGATGGTATGGTGGAGTGGTTGTTTTGCAATCTGAACTTGAGTCGAGGATGACTCTAATTCAAGTGGCGGATGATGATGAGGACATCAACACCATCGATACGTCATCCTCCCCTACAGCTACACATGTTCGGGTTACAAGTCCTATGACTCGCGCCCGTGCTCATCAACTTAATCATCAAGTAAGTTCATTCTTAAGATCATGTTCAACTTCTTTAGAACATAGAAATCCGTATACTCTTGTGTTGCTTAGGAATCAAGAAGAAAACCAACAAAGAGATGGAGTCGCGCAGGCTGGATTCAAATCGCTAGACAGCACCAAATTCTAACGCCTGCCACAACTTCATACGGGCTTGCTTTTTGAGCGTTCAAGTACTTCCTGGAAAGATTATCAAGTCTACTTTCCAATGAATCCAGCCCTACCTTCATACGACATCGAAGTCAGTGCCAATCAACATTTTCTTACAGAAGGTGCTGCATCACCCCAACTTGGGCCATTGGCGCATGTATCAAGTTGAGCCCATTAGGGGCGCGTCCTGGGGTTCGAGGATGACCCTAGCACCCTCTGGTCGTCCTCCATCCTATTCAATGGCCTCAGTTGCCACCAAAAACACTTTGTTTTGATAGATTGAAATTTAGCCACAGCTACTTCGCTTGCAGCGCGTGTGTTGAGAAGACCGCCCGTTTTTTGCCATCAGAACCCCACCTTTTGTTGTTTCAGATTGAACTCATGTTTTTATCTAGCAATTCAGTGTTTATTCATCTTATTTTTGCTTGTTCTACGATTGCTTGCAGGACAAGTGCCTTCGTGGCTGGTTGATCGCTCTCCACAAGTTCGCACGCACCCTTTGGAATTGGTGTATCAGTCGCTAAGGCGCAATGTCGTGGATAGTTGTAGTCAGGCCGTGAACATCATTTCCTTCCACCAATTATGATTACCATCTCCACCAAAAGATCGGGACCGAACCTCGCATCAAAGGAATGCACAAAACATAAGGAGGAGAGAGAGGCTGTGACGGATGCTTTGGAGCGGCTTCCTAGAGAAAAGCAAATACAAAAGGAAATCCTAAGCCAAAACCTTGTCAACAACCACAACCACAAGGGCCTAGGATCATATCCTTCCTCTATCAACATCATTGGCAACGAAGATGAGATCCCCACTTGGATAGTCTCGCTTATGGCGGATGACTATTATTGTGAGAAGTGTTGCCGTAATGGACACTGCTCCATAGATTGTCCCAAGGTAAGCGAGACTAAAATTATGCCTAACGCTAACCTTTTCCATGAAGATGTGCACTACAAGCTCTTTAGGGACAAGGATGGAAAGGTGAAGGCAAAGCCGCTCGGACTGCCAAATGACAACCATACAATCAAGAAGATTTGGGTCCCCAAGGTGATCGTGGACCGAGAGAGGAAGCCTAAACTCTCTTGTGTTCCCAAGAAGAAGTGAAGGGACCAAGGTGGTGGACCGTGAAGCAAATTGAAGATTCTAGAAGTCCGCCACGTGAGATCGAGCTTCAACGTCAATCTACTCTTCAAGTAGGTTTTCTTTTGTACATAGTAGAGCAGATTTCTTTTCTTGTCTTGCAAGATAGTTAAGACTGCTTCGTGGACTAGATGTTTGCACTATTATGCATCATGTGTAAAAAGATAGAAGAAATAACAAAAAAAATTAGTCAACACCTAACCATCTTGAGATATTCATAAGCAAGGGGGAAGGGCCTGAGAAGGTGGTTTGGCTATCTCAAGGCAAAGCGATGGGCTTATGGTGAACAAGCTTGAGATGGGCCAAACTTAACGTTGAATAGGTTTCTTTATGCAATGTCCTTAATTTGCTTGCATCTACATGACATGCTTTAAATTTCTTAGCTAGCTTTTTTGAGCATGTATTGCATATAAAAACCACGAAGGAGGCATTATCCCCAAAGAAAGTGACTACATTGGTCATATGGATTCACATATTTATAAAAGCGATAACTAAAGCAATTGTGCGCTTCATGCCATCAAACCTTGTGTTCTCGCTTGGGTTTTATTGCTCGATCTTATTGTGATTTGCAAAAACTAAACCTTTCGAGGGTTATCTATTTGCAAAGAAGTGTTTGAGAGTTCCCTTTCTAGACAAGTGTGGTGTTTATTTGGATCTTTCGCGAGGACACTTGAATTCGAGAAAGAAATTCCTTGATTCTGCAATTCCTTGAGGTCACCAGACATTTCGGCGCCTTCACTGGAAAGTTCGGTGACTATATCTTTGTAATCAGTCACTTTGTAGAATCGGATAGGCATCAGATAATCTGGCGGGTTCAACGGACAGTCCGGTGACTGGAAGAGAAAGCGGGTGCTTCCCTAAAATCAAAATTCTCCAGACACCCGACAGTCCAGACTTTTTAAGTCACCAGACAAATTATTTGGAACGGACAGTCCGGTGATCATCTGGTTCGGGGAAATCTCGGCCATCCATCCCGTTCCAATTCAATCTCGACCATAGATTTGGTTTAATATATCCTCACATGTGTCTTCGATTTTCTCAAACCATTCATACGCCTCTTGCCGACCGCCGCCAACTCAGCCGCCTCGCCGTTGCCTCCGCCATGCCCCAGCCGTCTGCCTCCGGTCTTCGCCGCGCTGCCGCTCCTCACCGACTCCTGCTACTGCTCGCGCCGCCCTCCCCCTCGCGCGTGGCGCCCGTGCTGCCCTAGC
>BCLG01002790.1:679-22544 GCA_001602295.1 Zoysia matrella | reverse complement strand
CCGCGCGCCATCGCCCGTGCCTGCGTTGCGCTGTGCCGCTTCGCTGCCGCGCCACCGCGGTAACTCGCCGCACCACCACCTGTGTTGCTCCATCTGCCGCCGCCCAAGTTCATAGTTCTCACCGACGAGCTCTTCATGATCTTTGCCTTTCGCGTTCACTAAAAAAACCCTCGGTAGAGTTTTGCGTCTCTAGCAATCAAACAAGTTTTCGGCATTTGTTTCGGCGGCTTCCGGCACTTCTACACTGGGGTATCGCTTCTTCCATTCCTCATTCATCGGAAATGCCTCGCATGCTCTAGAGTTCATTAATTACAGAAATTGGTAGAATTATATAAAAGTCAATCTTTTACTGACAATTGACATGATTAATTGACAATTCTCGTACTTAGTGCCATATGGAGGTTATCTCTTTTGATATGGCATTGAGTTCTCCTATCGCTAGTGTCACAATTTGGTTGCATAGCTATTATTTGGATTGTGGCATTAGTCCGTCGATATCACCATTGATCTTATTGGTTTTATTTGATCGATGATATATCCTTGTTCTACCACTACGATATCTTTGTGTGTCACTTAATTGCGTTGCTTACAACCTATATTTATTCCTACGTGGTGCAGTGACAGTCTGGGTAGTGGTTCAGGTCAGCGGATAGTGGCAGTGTCAGAGTTCTCAGCGGCAGTCCAAAACCTTCTTGGACGGGTTAAGAGCCAAGCTCTTAATCCTATCTTTTGTGGTCAGCTGGTCAGTTGAGCTTCAGAGACCATTTTTTTAGTGACAGTTGATAGTATGGGCCGTCAAAAATCTTTTGCAGATGAGAAGGGAAAGGGCAAGGCCATAGAGCCTGAGAAGAAGAAGCAGCAGAGGATAGTGACCCCGAGTGGTATCGTGCGTTGGTAGCAGCGGATGTTGATGTGCCTCCTCATAGGAGGAGTGGTGCTCTGAGGATTGGAGGTATAGCGGGACAGGGGGAGCTGAGGAGGTCGACCCGTCAAAGAGTGGCGACCACACCCTTGGTAGCTGAGGTGCAGCCACGGAGAGCTCTTGCCAGTAGGCAGTCGAGAACCGCGGAGGGAGAGGTAGCCCAAAGAGCATGATAGCCGAGGTCACAAAGGTGCCCTCTCCAGAGGACTAGGGTCTGCAGTGTGTGCATCGGTAAAGCTGAGAGAGCTCGCCGGGCCATGGCTAGGATAGCCGAGGAGGAGATTGATCTATTAAAGGTCAAGGGCCCAGCCATGAAGGCTAAGAGGAGAGTTGATTTCACTGTTTGGGTCCCCACCGAGCGACATGCACATGCTGGACAGTACTAGACAGTACTTCAGTGTAAGATTTATGATACTCTCAGGAGACAACTTGCCACTAAGGGCAAGAGCTCAGTGTTTGCTACTCATCGCCATTGTTCATTTGAGGCACTGAGCAGGGGAGCTGGGACCGATACGGATGAGCATATTACCTATCTGCCTGGTTTGTTTGATCTGTGACCCAGCCCCTAAGGTTTAGTGAGGAGGTGGTACTTCAGTTCTATGCCTCCTTATGGATCTCCCCAGACCGCTCACAGCTTTGGTTCATATACAGAGGGGGGCCACACCGGTTTGAGCGATCCGATGTCATTGCTGCTATGGAGTTTCTATCTTTGGAGACACGGATCCATGCACTGGCCCATCTGGATTTCTTGTCACCATATCGACCTTTCGGAGGGATGGAACCGAGTGACAAGAGAATGAGTATTGCGTACCCGCCACCTCATGGGGAGCATTACTCAAGGCACCCTCTGAGGCTTACGCATGAGGCTCGTGTTTTGAGAGGGTTGCGGGGCAGGACGTTAGCCCCAAGAGCTGGCTACAGAGAGAGGGTGATCATTCTACAGCAGCGGTTGCTATGCTTTCTGCTAAGGCAAGATAACTTTTGATCTAACAGACTTCTGCTAGCACAGATGGAGGATGTAATCTATGAGGGGATTGGAGCACGTCAGCAACGTTTTGCCTCGTACATATGTTGCTGAGGAGAGCTGGAGTGATGACTGAGGCGGAGTATGCTGAGTTGCCAGAGATCACAGCTGCTTTCAGTCCAGCAGAGCCATCCGACTCCAGGGTTCTTCGCGTATCTGCTTCTCAGACTACCCCTGTATGAGAGGAGACCACAACCCTTGATGTGTTTGAACTAGAGACTGAGGCTCCAGAGGGAGCATAGCCAGGGGTTGGGAGCACTGAGGCTCCAGGTCATCGAGACTCATACCTCTCATGCCACGCTTGACCCTGCTCTTGCTGCCCGATTGGATGCTATTCAGGTAGAGCAGGCTGAGCAAAGGAGATTCAAGCAGGAGCTGGAGGAGAAGATTCATCATGAGAGGGTCGAGTTCAAGGAGAGGATCCGACTCGAGCACCTCCAGATTGGGGAGAGGCTCCGGATGGAGAGGGAGCTAGCAGAGGAGAGGAAACGGTAGGATAGGGAGTTCCATGATATGTTTGCCATTTTAGAGTGATTGCATCTTATCTCCAGGGGATCGGTATGCCACCATTGCCTGTGTTCCTGACGACCACACTACCGGGGTCCCTGCCCTCGCAGCTACAGCCTACAGCTCCTCAGCCACAGTACTCATCGGTGCCAGCATTCACAGCACAGATACAGCAACTGCAGCCTAGCTTCAACATCTTGCTCACAGCTTTGTTATCACTGTTTGTACCATTTGGAGCAGCCAGCACAGCAGCGACTACTGGAGGAGTCAGTGTGCCAGTTATTTCTTCTCAGTTCTTTCTGGTTTCCTCATTCTCTATGTCGCCACTACTTGTTTCAGTTGAGCCCAGAGTTTTAGTGCCGGCATTAGAGATCGAGACAGCAGTGGAAAGTTCTTTGCTTGCTCCGAGAGTTCTCTCTTTTTTGAGGCTACCATTGCTGAGTCAGTTTTGTCAAAGCCATTGCCAAAGGTTTTAGAGGTAGAGCCCATAGCCACCACAGCCGAGCAGCCCAGTGTTTCTAATGCAGCTATCCTCGTTGAGATCGGATATTCTATAGAGGAGGCAGCTCAGGCCCTTGCCAGTGCAGATCAGTCAGCTTCAGTTCATGGAAAGAAGCCTTTCTCAATGTCTTCTTTCAGTTTGAGTGCCTTTGATAATATTGATCAACCGAGAGATAAGTAAGCAGCAGAACTAGTCGAGCCAGCATGAGAGGAGCAGTCACTGCATCCGACTCTCTAGCCGTGCCTACAGAAGCCTAGATCCCCCTAGGTCTAGAGTGTTGGGAGTGTGTCGTGTGGTTGTAGCGCTTTTGAGTGGCTAGCTGTCTAGGGGAGGCCGTGGATGGGTAGTTAGGGCTTTGGATCTTATTTGGCAGATTTCTTGGCTCTTCTATGACATTTTGATGAGCTCGTGTTCTATTTGATCTTTTTAAGCTCATTGAGATTCACTTGGTTTCTGGACTAACCCCTGTGATTCATTGTGCATGATTCCCTCAGTTGTGATTATCTTGTAGGTTCTCTTGTGCATTGCGCTTCTTATTATATCTACTGTGCACTAACCTTTGTCTATCCAGTGTCTCTCTTCTCTATTTGCTTCCTCAATGCTATCTTTTTGTATGATTAGATGACAAAAGGGGGGAGAGAGAGTCCTCACAATAGGAGAGACAACGTTTTCAATGGAAGACAAATGTGGACAAGTCATGCAAACTTCTAGGGGTGTCATCAAGGTAAGGGGCTAAGGTTTTCGTCGAGATGTGCTTCTTTCTTTATCTTATATCATCTCATTTGAAATTTGGCTGTGAGTACTATGGTTACCATCAATTATCAAAAAGGGGGATATTGTAAGCTTCATGACGTCCTAAAAGGTATGAATTGATTTTGATGATTGAATTAACACCATAGATAACAGTTGTGATTGTAGGTACCAGCCCGCTAATCTTTACAACATGGTGAGTTTCCTCGATGGATGACAAAGGAGGATCCCAAGAAGAGAAGTTCCAGGCGTTGGAGGACAAGGCTAAGTACTAGCTACAGAGTCCATTGGAATGCCGATACTATTAAGGGGGGTCAAGTCATTCGTCTCCAGTCATACAAGTCTTAGAGGGTGTGAATGCTCCTTAGTTACCTCAGAAAGCACTGAAGATGGCAGAGGGAGCAATGGCAGAGGGAGCAAAGTTGAAGACCGAGGCTCAAGTTTAGCTGAAGTTGCAATCACTAGATAGTCTGGTGAGATCACCGAACAGTCCGGTGAGCCCTAGAGGAGCCAGTCCAGAGAGAGGTGCTCTTTAGAGTCAAGGTGAGGAGGTCATCGGACAGTCCGATGGTGCAATAATCAGATGGTCTGGTGAGCCAAAAGCTGAAGTCCAGAAGAGGTGTCTCTGGAAGTTCAAAAGAAAAGGTTACCGGACAGTCCAGTGAAGGTATGCAACGGACAGTTCAGTGTCATATGGAATAGATTCCAGAGAGGGTGTTTCCCTGATCTGCGAGAAGACAAGTCACCGGACAGTCCGGTGAGAGTAGTCATCGGACAGTCTGATGTCATATGGAATGAATCCCAGAGAGGGTGTTTCCCTAGACTGCGAGTTGACAAGTCACCGGACAGTCCGGTGATTGGATAAAGCAGGCAGCTTTATGACATCACGTGCCGGGTGTCTGAGGTCTAAATTGCTGGAGCAAACATCTGAGAGGTCAAGGGTCACCATCAAGAGAGCATAAGAAAAGATTGGAGACCTTTGGTGTTAGTAGGAGAGTGATAGGGAGTATTCATACACTTGTAGAGCTTGTGAGGCTTAAGAGGAGTGATCTTTGCCTATTACTCTTGGTATTGGCAGCCTAGACTAGCTAAGAGTCGGTATTCGAGCTTCTAAGGAGATTGTGTAAGATGACACCAAGTTTGTGCGCGGTTTTAGGTCCCCCGCTCGAAAGGGACATCAAGAGTCAGCGTCTGAGCCTTGGAAGCTAGCTCTAGCGTTTGGGTATTATGTGTGATAGCCGAGGCGCCATTATCTTCAATTCGGGAGTGAAGCGTACCCTTGTGAGCATCGTTCCGAAAACCGCGGGAGGAACCAAGACTTTGGTGGGAGTGGTTTAACAAGGATTAGGGGAAGGCACCTACCTTTTGAGACCTCAGAAAAAAATTGCTGAGCATTCTCTTTACTCTCCCTCTTTACTTTGCGTATTTCCATATTGTTGAGTAGAGTTAATAGGTTGCTTTGTGATTACTCTTGGTGGTTATCATGCTAGTGTTTACTTGTTGTCTTTACTTTCCACCTGCATTGTTGGGGTTTTCGCCTACTAGAATTGCTTTTGTTGCTCTTGTCGTTGTTGAGTCTCATAGTCTTAGTTTATAGCAAATTTAGTCCTATAAGTCCACCGATTCACCTCCTCCTTCTCAGTGTCCTTGATCCTTACAGCAGTTCAGGACACATGAGAACAATTTGTTGGGGCCTGACTTTGTACTCATCACTCATCCCAATATGACCACAAGTAACTTTGTCGACCACTGGATCAAGCCGAGGACGACTTAATACAAAGAAGGGGAGAATGATGAGATCTTAAATGTCTTTGCTGCGCCGCTTGACTCCATCAGAATACCCTCATGGCTGCAACCATTCATGATTTCTGGAGGGCACGGTGGAGTGACGATTCTGCAATTTGGACTTGAGTCGAGGACAACCCCAAATCAAGTGTGACAGGATGATGAGATCACATATATACCCTCGTGGCCTCCACCTTTCATGAGTTCACGAGGGCATGATGGAGTGGCGGTTTTGCAACTGAATTTGAGTCGAGGACAACTCTAATTCAAGTGGGGAGGATCATGTGGACATCATACCTTTTGATGAGGACTTCAAGGTAAATATTCACACAAGATGAATTCAAACTATAGAACAGTACAAACTTGCAACAGAAGCTAAGACTTCATATGGAATCTAGTTTGGGTGTTTAAGTACATTCTGGAAAGTTCATGAAGTTTACTTTCGAATGGATCCAGTCCCACCTTTATAGCCTATTGGAGTCAGCACCAATCGTCATTTTAATATAAAAGGTGTTGCATCACCCCAACTTAGGCCGTTGGCCCGTGTATTAAGTTGAGCCTATTAAGGGCGCATCCTAGGGATTGATGACGACCCCAGCACCCCCTGTTCGTCCTCCACCCTATTTAAAGGTCCAGCGCTACCAAGAATTCTAGGGTTTTCTTTTGTTATAGTTTAGCTCTTGTGCAAACTTTCTGATCTTCAGTTGTGTTCAACGACCACCTGTCAAGCAGCTTTTGAGAACCCCACATTTGAGAGATTTCAGTTTTCCTATATTGTTCTTGCTTGTTCTTCAATTGCTTGCAGGAATTGATCTTTGTGATTAGGTTGATCTTGCTGTCCAGCACAATTAATAACCATTCGGAGTTGGTGCTATGATTGCTAAAGCGCATACGACCTGTTCGTTTGTAGTCGGATTGTGAGAGTCGACTCTACCAAATCGATAGTTATCACCTCACTGAAAGATCGGACACCTCAACCCCAAATCAATACCGATCCCTGGAGGTAAGCAGCTATCGCTCCAAACCTGACAGACATATAAGATATGGCTGCTGCCATCTCCAACTGAGTGTGCTGCGACCTCTCATGAAACTATCTGTCCTGACACCTCCTCTACTCAGTAATCTCTCTCTACATCCCTAGCCTCTTCTCAATCAGGAGGTGCTCGAGTCCGATCCTTCCCTCGAACTCGGCCCTCTCACTTCTAATCCTCTTCTCAGACTCCTACCTAAATATCCTTTGCTTAGTCGGGTCTGCCTGAATAGCATCAATGCTGGCAGCTAGTGCAAGGTCAATAGAAGCTTGAGAGGTAGGTGTCTCGGCCTGACTTGGAACTTCTATACTCCCTACCCCAAGTTGTACTCCCTCCAAGGCCTCAGCCTTATACTCGAACTCCTCAGGGGCTATGGTCTCCATGATGTGTATGTGGTTCCCGATCTTCTATCAGGTTAGGTAAATTTTCGATATGGTGGAGATTCGGCACACAATAGATATAGCCTCAAATAAACACGATTCAAACCCCGTAATCGCAGCACCACTTCTCCTATGGTTATCAACCATGCAACACATGATTAACCTGGCCCAGAAGGCTAATCCCAGCTTGCGAATTGAAAAACACAAGTAAGAACAAAGAAGAACGCAACTCAATTGCGAAATTTAAATTAAACGCACGAAGTTAGAATACAATAAACAGTCTAGCGACGAAACTATTTGATAACAGATTAATCTAAGTAAAACCTAAGTCTAATGATGGTGGCTACCATTTATATAGAGGTTAGGACATCCTTAGGGGAAACCATAATACTAATAGGCCTATGAAAGATACACGACGCAACGGCCAAAAGATGGTGTCACATCACCCTAACAGATTCTAAACAATGTATTGTTTAAGTGATTCCTTGAGATCTAGGAAGTATTTTGGCATGGGATGAGATCAATAATAATTTAAAGAGCGTTGTGTGTATCGAAAGGAGCGATGTCCTCATCATCCTGCTCTTCTTGTTTTGGAGTCCTCCTCAACTTAAGTTCATTGTCAGAAACTTAGACTCCAGCAAGGCCTAAAACAAGTTTGAAAGGTGGAGGCCACGGGGGTATTTGAATGCCATTACTTAGCGGCTCAAATATCCTCATAATCTCATCAACATCATTAGCCTTATCATGTAGCAACATAGTGATAGAATTATATTTGTTTTTTATAACAAAATAGTGCTCTTCCTTAGCCTCGCGGAGCGCTCATGAATGTTTTGCAATTGAGACCATGTTTCATGTGCGATGGATGATGCATTGATCCTAAAGAAAACATTTTTGGATATGCAACCAAAGGGGCATTCTTGACCTTTACATTAAATTTAATGAAGATAGGATCAACTCACTCATTTGCATTTGTAGCGTTTTGAATTACAAGCCACGCTTTCCAATCAATTGATTCTAGGTAAACATGCATACAAGCATTCCAATATGACTAACAGTCCCCATCAAACACGGGTGGATATGTCATCCCGTTCGACATCTTTAGTCAAGGCAGTGAAGCCCAAAATTAGCACTTAGCTTGATACCAATTGTAATAATCAAGGATACTGAAAACGGAGTTCAATCGGTGAACTTATGAAACTTGTTTTTGCTACAAAGTCAAACTATGAGACTTGAAACTCAAACTATGAGACTTGATCACGAACAAGAATAACCTAAGAAATTCTAATAGACCAAGCTTCATAACAATGTTAGTGAGATGAGATAAACAACAAGCAAGCACTATCACGATAGCTACCAAAAAAATCACAAAGAACCCTGTAACTCTACTCAATTTGTATGAAATGTGGAAAGTGAACAGAATCAAAAAAATGCTCAATGATTTTTCTTGAGATCTCAGAAGATTGGCGCCTCCCCCTAATCTTTGTTAGACCACTTCCGTCAGAGTACTGGTCTCTCCCGTCATTCCAAGAACGGTGCTCTTTGGGGAACGCTTCAATTTCTGAGTGAAGTCAACGGCGATTCTGACTGTAGCGAACAATGCAGAGGAAGCCTCCAAGGCTTGAGCTCTCACTCTTGGTGTCCCTTTCGAGTGGAGGATCCGTAACCGAGTACAAACTTGGCGTTATCTTCCACAATCTCCTCGAAATCTTGATCACTGACTACGAGTCGGTCTAGATTCCCAAACCAAGAGTAACAAGCCAAGATCACTCCTGTCAAAGCCTCACAAGCTGTAGAATTGTATGAATGTTCTTGCTACTCTCCTACTAGCACAAAAGATCTCCAATTTTGAGTTGTCTCTCTTCTTCATATCCCTTGGCCTCTCACGAGTTTCTCCAGCAATTCAAACCTCATGCACCTTTGAAAACGTCCTCCTCCACTGTTTAAATATGCTCCAAGCATAGAAATAACGGTCGGTACGTTATGTCACAAAGCTGTCTACTTTATCCAGTCACCGGACTGTTTGGTGACTCTTCACTCCGGATTGTCCGGTGTCTCACTGAACTGTTTGATGACTCCATATCTCTACAGACTAGGGAAGTATCTTCTCTGGAATCCATTCTATATGACACCAGACTATCTGATGCATACCTTCACCGGACTGTCTACTCACTATCGCTTTTGGACTTCTAGAGACAACCCTTCCAGACTTCATTTACAGGGACACCTTACTGTCCGGTCACTAACCCACATGACTATTCGGTGACTTCTTCACTTCTGCTCTGGAAAGCATCTCTTCTGGACTCTGATCTTCTGGGTCACCGAACCTCACTGAACTGTTCGGTGACTGCTTTTGAAGCTGAATCTAAGTCATTATCTTGAACCTTGACTTTGGCTTCAACCACTTTGCTTTTTCTGCCATCTCAAGTGCTTTCTGAGGCAACTAAGAGCATCCATACCCCTCTTAATATAACCGGTGACCCTATGAACTATCTAGCTAGTTCTTTGCTTTAATCCGCCATCACCCGATATTCCTTGGATTCAGGTCGTTCTTGTCATTCATCGAGGAAGCCCATCATGTTAATGTAGAGTTACTGGGGTGGTAGCTACAATCATACACATTAACTTTGGTGTTCACTCAATCACCAAAATTCATTCATAATTTTTAGAAGATTTTAAAGTTCATGAAGCTAACATCTCGACATCCTCAATCTTGGTCTTGAGGCCCAAACCTTTGATCTCCACAACTACAACATGCATACAAGAATATACATCGTTAACCTTTTTATGTGGTTGCATGTTAATTGAGTCATACCTATTTTTAACACATAGTAACACTCTTCCTTAGCTTCGACGGAGTCCTCATATATATTTTGCAATTGGAGCCATACGTCATGAGCCGTGAGTGATGCATTAATTCTAGAGAAAACAGCTTTAGAGAAGTATTCAAAAATAACATTTTTGCTCATTGGTATTTGTAGCGTTTTATGTTACATTCCATGCTTTCCCATCGATCGACTTGAGGTAGCCTTGCATTCGAGTCTTTCAATACGAGTAATCATTCTCATCGAACATTTTTACTCAAGGTGGTGCGATCGAAAATAAACATTTGGCTCTAATACCACTTGTAAAGATCAAGAATATTGAAAAGGGGGTCGAATCGATGTGGTTTGTTGTAACTCAAATTTCACTACAATCTAGTGCTAAGTGACTTGATCACTGACGAAGGTTTGTTGTAACTCAAATTTCATTACAATCTAGAGCTAAGTGACTTGATCACCGACGAGAACAACATGAATTCTAGTAGACCAAGTTCCCTATTATGATAGTGATCAAAGATAAACTAGCGACCAAAAGGACAAAAAAAATAATCTATAACACTACTCAACAAAAGTAAATACGAAATATAAAGAGATGCGTGAAAAAGAATCGCTACAACGCCTAACTGCCCTGTACCAACGAATACTTTGTAACGCAATTCAGAAGTGTCGCAGGCCGTTCCAACTCGGTCCAGCCCTCCCACAAAAGGCCTGCAAGGCTGCCCACTTCACCCATGTTCTTGCCATTTTTTCTCCCTCTGTTCGTGCCCACGAGGCAGGCACTCTCTGTGTCCTAGGTTTGGTGAGTGGTGACGGAGGGGAGGGGTTCTCCCTGAGCTCCACGGTTCGGGCGCCGGCGACGACCTTGACACGAGGTGCTCTCTCTCTCTCTCTCTCTCTCTCTCTCTCTCTCTCAGATCTGGCAACATGGAGGGGTGTGGTGGATCCGACGATGGCGTCGAGGCCTTGTAGTTCTTGGACGATGCTGCTGGCTGCAAGTGGGGTGGATCAACTCGGCAGCAGGTACTCGACCTAGATGCATCAATAGATCAAGCGGGCGACCTGCATCTATGCGGGTATAAGGTCTCCCCTCCATAGGACCATTTTTCCTGAGTTATTCTCCATCAAATCCTGCCATCATTTATACATTCAAATATGTATTTAGCTCCCATGCGCATTTGAATGGGAATTGAGCACGAATGCATGTAGTTGTGGGTATCATTTATATTAAGATCTCTCTGTTTTTCAGGACACAGGTTCAACAGGATTTCCTGTATCAAAATTGATTTATTAGCTGGGTGTTGCATACAGTACAGCTACTACCTTATTTTCTAGTTGGGTTAATCAGAAATATGCATTTACAATTTTGCCGTTTCAGAAATATGCCCTTGAACTTCTAATAATCGGCCTGGTACCATTATTATTCTGCCGAAATTGGAAATATGCCCATATGGGCATATTTCCAATTTCGACAGAATAATAATGGCACCAGACTGATTATTAGAAGTTCAAGGGCATAATTTTGAAACGGTAAAAGTTCAAGGGCATATTTCCTATTGTCCCTATTTTTTTCTCTCTGTATCAACTACGAAAGGAGCAGACAATTGAACAGGCCTGCATGAAAAGGTGCAAACATTATACTTTAGTGTTCAGTTCAATAATTAGAGATATGGAAACCATTCCTTGTTTGCGAAAATCACCTGGAACTCTTGCTAGCGAATTTTGTTTATGCAAAATCATTACTTGTGTCTGTCAAGCAGTTCGCTTACTGAAAAATGACGAAGTCTCTTGCAGTCATTCAAGCATAAGCTAAGGGAGCTCACTTGTATTCGCCGATCTCATAATTAGTAAGAATCAGTTCTCCTCATGTAGCTGTAAGAATCGGATTTTTGTAAGTCAGTTTCTTGTAATAAAACATAGTGCTAACCTAACTTGATATAAGGATAAAGTGGCATTCTTTCCTTCTCATCATATGAAGCAAAGATCTACAACATTTGTACAGGTACCTCATGCATGTTTAGTGCTCCTAATATTATTTATTTAGGACAAACAGCGTTAACAAATTGTTCTTAAATCATTTGTCAATTTTTGTTCAAGTATGGCATTAACGTGACATCAATACATTTGCCTGCTTTCTGCTGCTGCTCAAATGTCGTGCTTAACTGTGATATGTCCTTCCCCACTTCTCTTTATGTTCAAATGTGTTTGTCTTCAACAAAAAATGCTCGTTCTGATTTCTGCTGCTGGTCAAATTTTAATTCTACGTTACATGTCATGCTGTAATGCTAAGAAAATATTAACAGTTTGTGATATTATGATCCATTTCTTCTACGCTTTGTAAGCATGTATTTCAGGGGCTTACTTCCTAATAATATTACTACCACATTGTAGGTTGTCAATATATTCTTTTTCAAACCAAGGAACATGGAGGTGCAAAAGCTTGGAGACGTGAGAAGGCATATTAGAGCAGTGAATGTATTCATATATTTTTAGCAAGATAATTCATGTATAATATAAAATTGTCCATATATGATGTAAAATATTGTTAGGTGATTGATCGATCAATCAAATAAAAAAAGTTTTCATCTGAATCGATTTTTTATTTTGAATTGCTTGAATTTGGTCAAATTGAATGAAATTACTTGAATTGAATTTGAAAATATTGCCATCATGCAAATAAAAACCTGCCTACCTCATTCTCACATTTACCAACGTATAGAAGTGTTGCTATCATTCGTGCCAAATGCAACGATTGTCAACCAACGCTTACATATATGTTGTAAAAGATCTTTGCAACGCCACTTCTTGCGACAGATAGTAAATGCGTTGGTGTAGATCCTATCAACGCTTATATGAACTTTCAGCAACGTATATATATGTTGCAAAAAGGGGTGTTACTCTTGTAGTGAATGCTCAGTGATTTTTTCTGAAGCCTCGGAAGGTTGGTGTCTTCCCCTAATACTCGTTGGGCCACTATCGTCAGAGACTTTGTCACTCTCGATGTTTCAGGAACGGTGCTCTCTAAGGTATGCTTCACTCCCGAAGTAAAGTCACCGGCGGTTCCGGCTATAGCGAACAATACCAACTCATAAGAGCAAGCCTCCAAAGCTCGAGCACCTCCTCTTAGTGTCTATTTCAAGTAGGAATCCAAAACTGCTCACAAATTCGACGTCGTCTCAAACCTCACAAAGCTCTAGATGTGTATAAATGCTACTAAGTACTCTTCTACTATGAAAGTGCATCTATGATCCCTTGTGGATTTTGAAATGAATTGTGACAAACAATGAAAGCATTTGATGGCATTTTGTGAGTATGTGTGCAGGGACAAAGTCTACGAATGATTATTGCCTCCCAAAAAGGAAGAAAAAATTGTTGGCTCCTTGACTCTGATGTTTTTAGTATTTATATCTTTTTGAGTCATAGGACTGTCGTACTATGAAGAGGGGTTCAGCATTTTCTGTTGTGAAATTGGTGAAGTGCTCAAACTTTTTCTTTTCATCCTGATCCTAATCATTTGTGTTTGGTCACTAGCTCCGGACTTGTCCGGTTTCTCGGACACCTGTTCGCCTAGTGACCGGACTCCAGAGAGGGAACACGCAGTCACCTGGACTTATCCGGGTGTCCGAACTTGTTTGGCCCCGGACATGTCTGGCCTAGCTGTAGAATCCAGAAAGTTGTCCCTCTGGCAGAGCCGGACTAGTCCGCTCCTACGGACTAGTCCGGGCCCGGACTTGTCCGTTAAGGCCTGCAGACTCCAGAGTTAGAGCACCCTGTTATTCTCCAGACTTGTCCGCTGGGTGGACAGACTCTAGAGCGGTTACACCGCGGCCTGACCAGACTTGTCCGCTCGGTCAGTCTAATCCGCTAGCGGACTTATCCGTGCCTTCTGTGGACTCCAGAGAGATCATGTTACCGTTGTGCCCGATGTTCAGACTTGTCCGGACCTCCGAACTAGTCCGCTCCTGGTATTTTTGGAAGGTCAACTTTTATTGATCTATATAATCCCCCTTCCCCCCACGTCTTAGGGTTACCAAAAAAAGCATTCACATCTTTTCGAATTGCGCTCTGAGACCCTCTGAGATCCACCTCTCCTCCACTCGTTCTTCATTGAATTCCCTAGGGTTTTGATTGAAGGAAGAGGAGATTGTGATTTCTTCATCTCTTGATTCATTTTGAGCACTTGATCTTTTCATTGCAGGACTTGCAGGGCTTATTACTCTTGGAGCTCATCTCCTAGACGGCTAGATGTCACCTAGAATCCATCAAGGACATTGTAGTGAGATCCGAGAGGTTTGTATCACCCATCTTGAATCTAGTGAAAACGTTAATCCTTGTGGTCACATGGAGAGGTTAAGGGTTGACTGCAACCTAGTCCTTTGTGGACCCCTCAACGAAGACGTAGGCTTCTTTGTGGAGCTAAACTTCAGTCAAAAATCTCTGTGTCTTTTGTCTCCTTTTGCTTTTTAGTATAATTTTTTTCGCTGCGATTAGCAGACTTATCCGCAAGGACCGGACTTGTCCACTACCGGACAAGTCTGACTGACCGGACTAGCCCGCTCTTTGTTTTCCAATCAAATTGTTTTTAAGTGTCATTTTTTAGGTCATTGCCTATTCACCCCCTCTAGGCAACTTTCAATTAGTATCAGAGCAAGAACTCTCTTTTTAATAGCTTAACACTAGGAGAGTTAAAGATGTCGACAGAGGATCGGTGATTCATCCTCATGCAAGGAGAACTACACCAACTTCCAATTCGACTACAACGAGCTAAAGACCGAGTTGAAGATTGGGCATGCCTCGAGGAAGATTTCTTCGATGGAACCTTCTACGAGCACTGGAAGTTTCAGATGATCACCTACCTCGAGTCGATGGGGCCACAAATCTTGAAGATTGTGGAGAAAGGCTTCACTTTTGAGAATGAAGAAGAACCTTGCTTGAGGATGAAGTCAACATGCACCGCAACGCTCAAGCTGCCTTTGTGATCATTTTGGCACTAAGCCCAAATGAGTACACCAAGGTGATGGGGATAAGAAATGCCCACAAGATTTGGAAGAAGCTCGAGATCATCAATGAAGGGACGAACACCGTCAAGGAAGGTAGAGAAGATCTCATAAGAGGACAATACAACTTGTTCATTAGGAAGAAGAATGAAGAACCTCAACAAGTACATTACCGTTTCATGGAGATCGTCAACAAGAGAAGAGCTCTTGGAGTGAAGCTTGAAGATATCAAAATCAACAAAAAGTTACTTCAAGCCCTTCAAACCTGGAACTCACATTTGTGTACTCTTATTAGGGAGAAGGAAAACTTCAAGAACTTCACCACGGATGACGTACTCGGATGACTTTTGCTCAATAAGATCAAGATGAAGAAGCAAGAAGGGTCAACTCACTAATCGGCAACACCACTTCCGAAGAAAAAGGCATAGCCCTCAAAGCTAAAGGGAAGAAGGTGTATCTTTGAAGCTCAAGCGAAGAAGAAAGTGATGATGAAGAGTTCGCGCTGCTCATGAAGAAGTTTAAGAAGTTTGTGAAGAAAGGCGGTTTCCACAAGAAGAATTTCAACAAAGGTAAAACAAGAAAATCTAAGAGAACTTGTTATAAATGTGGAGAGGAATGTCATTTTATTGTAGAGTTCCCTAACGCCAAGAACAAAGATGAAAAGAAGAAGAAGAGTAACAAGGAGTACAAGAAGAACAAGGGCAAGAAGTACAACAAACAAGCCTACATAGGACTAGAATGGGACTCCGACTCTGACTCCGACACCGATGAAGGTGGCATTGCTACATTGACGATAGGCGTCACTCCAACCAACACCTCTCTCTTTGGAAGCTTGAGTGATGAAGAAGAAGCTGCACCCACTTGTCTCATGGCAAAAGGGTCAAAGGTATTAAAACCTAAACTTGACTCTAGCGATAGTGAAGATGATGATGAGGTGCCTAGCTTGCTTGAATTAATGAATATACTTGAGAAGCAAAGAAAAGAAATTGAGAGGCAAGAGGATAGTGAAGAGACAGGACCACAAATGCAACATCTACGAGTACATCAAACAGAACAACGAGATCACCCCGTCGAGCAAATTCTTGGTGACATTGATAAGGGGGTAATCACTAGATCTCGTGTCGCTAAATTTTGTGAACATTACTCGTTTGTCTCCTGTCTTGAGCCTCTTGGGGTGGAAGAAGCACTAAATGATTCAGAGTGGGTAATGGCGATGCAAGAAGAGCTCGACAACTTCACAAGAAATGAAGTTTGGACTCTCGTGAAATGACCTAAGCAAAACATTGTTGGAACCAAGTGGGTCTTCGGCAACAAGCAAAATGAAGACGGTGTTGTGGTAAGAAACAAGGCGAGATTAGTGGCCAAAGGATACTCTCAAGTCGAAGGTTTGGATTTTGATGAAACTTATGCTCCTTAGTTAGACTTGAGTCAATTCGAATATTACTTGCTTTTGCTACTCACCATGGTTTCAAGCTGTTCCAAATGGATGTGAAAAACGTCTTTCTCAACGGTCCGATCACGGAAGAAGTATATGTTGAGCAACAACCAGGTTTTGAAGATGAAAAGTACCCAAATCACATATACAAGCTTCACAAAGCTCTCTACGGATTGAACCAAGCACCAAGAGCTTGGTATGAGTGCTTGAGAGACTTTCTCATCAAGGAAGGCTTCAAAATAGGGAAGGTTGATTCTACTCTCTTTACAAAGAAAGTCTCTAATGATATTTTTGTGTGCCAAATATATGTCGATGATATTATATTTGGTTCTACTAACAAATCTCTTTCTGATGAGTTTAGCAAGCTTATGACCAAACGGTTTGATATGTCTATGATGGGAGAATTAACATTCTTCTTAGGATTTCAAGTGAAGCAATTAAAAGAAGGGACTTTCATTTGCCAAGCCAAGTACACTCAAGATATGATCAAGAAATTTGACATGGCAAATGCAAAGCCGATGAAGACTCCTATGGCTACCAATGGCCATCTTGATCTCAACAAGAAAGGCAAATCTGTCGATCAAAAGGTATATCGCTCCATGATTGGATCTCTCCTTTACTTATGTGCATCTAGGTCGAATATCATGCTTAGTGTGTGTATGTGTGCAAGATTTCAAGCCGATCCGAAAGAATGTCACTTAGTGGCCGTGAAGAGAATTTTGAGATATCTAGTTCATATACCAAACCTAGGACTATGGTACTCTAAAGGCTCAAAATTTAATCTCATTGGGTATTCCGATGCGGATTATGCCGGATGCAATGTGGACCGTAAAACACATCGGGGACTTGCCAGTTTTTGGAAAGATCTCTAGTGTCTTGGTCATCTAAGAAACAAAATTCCGTTGCTCTTTCCACAGCCGAAGCAGAGTATGTCGCAGCCGGTAGTTGCTGTGCTCAACTTCTATGGATGCGACAAACTCTAAAGGATTATAGTTACAATTTGAACCGTATTCCACTCCTATGTGACAATGAGAGCGCCATAAAGCTTTCTTACAATCCATGTGAGCACTCCCGCACCAAACACATAGACATCCGGCACCATTTCTTGAGGGACCACTCTATCAAAGGGGACAGAAATTTCCCATGTATCCACACAAAAGCAACTAGCCGACATTTTCACCAAACCTTTAGATGAGAGACGCTTTTGTGAACTTAGAATTGAGCTAAATATCCTTGATTCTCAGAACGTGGCTTGAAGTGTTGCACATCTGTTGTGACATAGGATAAAGTTTGAAAATAAAAGATTTGCAAAATATCTTGCATGTTTTGTTTTTGAAAATCTCAAAAGTTTTAGAAAATTTCATTATGGAAAGTGTAATCATGGTTGATTGATTGATTGATTGTCCCTGATAACACTTTGCATGATAATGTTTGTTGTTCTGAAAATTGTCAAATGGTTCACTTTCTCCAAATATCAAAGATTCAGTCCTTGATTCAAGACTGCGAGGACCGAACTAATCAGCAGTCCCGAACTAGTCCGCTAGCGGACAAGTCCGGACCACGGGGTCTATTTAAACCCCCCAAGTCTTCTTCCTCCTCAAACACTATTTCACATTCTCTCTCCTACGTCAAACCCAAGCTCGTGACTCCTGTGGCGATCTCGCATTTCGCCGGGTGGAAAGTGAATCCATTCCGTAGAAAAGCTTCTCCACCCTCGGACTAGTCCGAAACCTTAAAAGTTCACTTCCTTTTCATCCTCGTTCGAAGGTAATCTCTTCTCTAGGGTTTGAGTTTGAAATGTGATTGTTCCTGTTCATAACTTTCAAATCTCTTCTGTGAGGTCACTCCTAGGATGCTATAAGTGCTATGCAATATGGCTAGGAGTTGTGGTCAAATCTAAAAGTTGTGAGAATTTGTTCTCCATGTGCACTGTCGAACTCCAGACAAGTCTGGGCAGTCAGACTAGTCCGCTGCCAGACAGAACATGTTGAATAAGTTCAATTAATTGTGATCAATCATCCTCACATTTCACTCTAATCTGCTACTCTGTGCAGCTGTCAGCATGTCAGTGAAAGCAGCTCTCATCGTAAGGTTGTTGCAAAGAAGAGAAAGATCCACCTTGCAGTTGTTGACCATGATGATATTCAAGAGGAGCCTGGAAACATCAACATGGTGCTGGCAACGCTAGTAGATCATGAGAGAGGCAGAGAAGGTGTGTACTATATGAGAAATTCATCAACTACTGTGATCAGGCGTCGTGAGAACTGCTATGAGGAAGACAAACAGTGTATTGATACTAGGTTCTGGAGCTATTTTCATGCAGACTACTACTACTCCGTGTACTTGAAGTTGAAAATCCAGTGATTGTTATGCAGTGGATTGATTGAGAGTATATGGCCAAAAAGAACAACTCTGTGTTCAATGAAGTTATTGAAGCTTGCACTTATCATCGGATCAAAGATATCTTGGGTTTTTAGTACTCTTGGAACAAGTCAGTGATAGCTCAGTTCTATGCCACTCTATTATCATCAGGAAGGAGAGGGCAAGATATCTTGGATGACAGGGTCAGAAAGGTACTCAGTGACAGTTCAAAGGTTTGCCAACATCATCAAGTTTCGTGGTGGTTTCTCGTGTCCAGCTCGGATTCACAATGAGCCAGTACTTGATGTCAATGAGATGGACTTCATGTATGACACTTCTTCTCACTTCTCTTCGCCAAACACTACTAGGTTTCTTCTCTTCTATTAGGTAAGGCATTGTATCCTTAGGAAGACGTTGGCTCCTAGGGAAGGCGATGCATCTAATCTTTATGGTCATGGAAGGAACCTTATCAAGTGGTTGTCGAGACAAGAGAAGTTCAACACCTTTAACTTCATGTTCTCCGAAATTTTTGATATTGCACAACAGCCTAATAGGGCGTGCACTTATGCATCCTATATCATGTGTATGATCGAGAAGGTCACTAAAAAGGTGTTTGAGAAGGAGTCACATAAGAAACTCTAACCTCAGGTACCGGCTGTTGTTACTCGCGCTCCATCGTCCACTCGTCCCACTACTAGGAGAGCGCCTACCAGTTCACCTCCATCATCCTCTCGTGGTAGAGGCGGCTTGTTCAAGATACTCAAAGGTTTCTTCAAGATCTGCCAGAACATGGATGCTCGTGCTCACAAGGAAAGGTTTGCTCGGAAGAGGCACTGGTATGGCAGGGGCTGATCCCGATCTTTCGATGAGAGGAGGATAGCTTCGATTTGGGGTGGATTCGACGTTGGCTGTCCGACTACAACAACCAACAGGGTTGCTGCGCCTTAGCAACAGGTACACCGGCTCCGATTTGTTGTTGTTCTTGCTGTGCCAAGAACAACCCTGAACCTGCGAGCAATCGAGAACAAGTAAGAACAAAATGAACAGGTAGACAACTCACAGATCTGGATGTAATCACGAAATTGGGGTTCTGAATCAAGCAAATCGGGTGGTCTCGTCGACACACGCGTTTACAAGGAAGTAGCTAAGGCTAAACTTGCATCTGAACAAAACCCACCCTCAAATGACGGCTGCCACAGGTTTATATAGTGGGAAGACGTCCTGAAGGCGTGGGGGGGACTCAAACCCTAACTTAGAGAGGGCTCCTAATGGGCTAAACTGGATACAATGGGCCTCAGCCCATGACTGGAGGTCCGAACGCCTTTCCGACGATTCTGATCACGTCTGGAGGAGTTTGAAGCTGAGGTTGAACCCCTCGGAAAGTAGACTTTGAGATCTTTTCTATGAGTACTCATTTGCCTTCAACAACATCCGGAGTGAAAAGTTATGACCGAAACAATCCAGCCATGATTGATGGTCCGATCCTGCTTTATGGTCCTAGTGCTCCTCCCATGTTCCTAATCATAACAAAATCACCACAAGGATTTAGTAGTACCCCATTCTGAGAAGAACTACTATAGACAGTGAGAAATGACTTGACCTGATAATTAAGTTCACGCGCTCGAGCTCGTGTCATGGGTCCTTCTTGTGCAATTGGTTTGGTTGTGTCTGTGGAAGTGATGTCCTCATCATCCTCCCCTTCTTGCATTTGAGTCGTCCTCGACTCAAAGTCGTCATCTTCTCCCATGTAAAGCTTCAAATCTGAAATGTTAAAAGTGGGGCAAACCCCAAAATCTGCAGGTAGCTCAAGTTTGTATGCATTGTCATTAATCCTTTCTAAAACTTTGTAAGGACCAGCAGCTCTAGGCAACAACTTAGATTTTCTTAAATCAGGAAACCTATCTTTTCTCAAATGTAACCAAACCAGATCACCAGGTTCAAAAGTGACATGTTTCTTGCCCTTACTGCCAACAAGTTTGTATTTTGCATTCATGCATTCGATATTTTCCTTAGTGGTTTCGTGCAGCTTTAACATCAGTTTAGCACGTTTATTTGCATCTATATTTACCCTCTCCGATGTTGGAAGGGGCAAAAGATCAATAGGAGCACGTGGAATAAAACCATAAACAATCTCAAAAGGACATTTCTTAGTAGTAGAGTGTTTTGAACGATTATAAGCAAACTCAACATGAGGCAAACACTCTTCTCACAGTTTTATATTTTTCTTCAAAACAGCCCTAAGCATAGTAGATAAAGTTCTATTGACAACCTCAGTTTGCCCATCTGTTTGTGGATGACATGTCGTGCAAAATAAAAGCTTAGTTCCCAACTTAGCCCACAGGGTCCTCCAAAAATGGCTAAGAAACTTTGCATCACGATCAGAAACAATGGTGTTTGGTATACCATGCAAGCGAACAATATCACGAAAGAACAAATCAGCAACATGTATAGCATCATCTGTCTTGTGGCATGGTATGAAGTGAGCCATCTTAGAAAATCTATCCACCACAACAAAAACACTATCTCTCCCCTTCTTTGTCCTAGGCAGACCCAAAACAAAGTTCATGAAAATATCCTCCCACGGAACACTAGGAACAGGTAAAGGCATATATAAACCATGAGGATTAAGGCGAGACTTAGCTTTTTGACATGTAGTGCAGTGAGCGACAAACTGTTCAACATCTCGCCTCATCTTTGGCCAAAAGAAATGTGCAGCAAGGATATCTTCGGTTTTCTTCACACCAAAGTGCCCCATCAACCCTCCACCATGCGCTTCCTGCAACAATAACAAACGCACAGAGCTAGCTGGAATGCATAGCTTGTTAGCTCTAAAAACAAAACCGTCGCTGAGTATGAATTTGTTCCATGACTTGCCCTCTTGGCAATTCAGCAAGACATCCTTAAAATCATTATCATTGATATATTGCTCTTTAATAGTTTCTAAACAAAAGATTTTAAAGTCTAGTTGTGAAAGCATGGTGTAACGTCTAGACAAAGCATCAGCAATAATATTTTCCTTTCCTTTTTTGTGTTTTATGACATAAGGAAAGGACTCAATGAATTCAACCCACTTGGCATGCCGTCGATTAAGTTTTGCTTGGCTATGGATGTGTTTTAGGGATTCAGGATCAGAGTGTATGACAAACTCTTTGGGCCACAAATAATACTGCCAAGTTTCCAAAGTGCGAACAAGGGCAAGCAGTTCTTTGTCATAAGTAGAGTAGTTCAAACTAGGTCCACTTAACTTCTCACTGAAATATGCTACAGGTTTTCCCTCTTGCAACAAAACACCACCCAGTCCAATCCCACTAGCATCACATTCAAGCTCAAAAGTTTTATTGAAATCAGGAAGTTG
>BCLG01002789.1:55404-65808 GCA_001602295.1 Zoysia matrella | reverse complement strand
TCCAGGCGCCGCTCTCCGCGCTGCTCGAGTACTCGGGCATCCTACGCCCCGACCCCGGCGGCGGGACGCACCAGGCGGGGACCGGGACGGGCGAGGTGTCGATCCGGATTGTTGGGCCCGGTGAAGCGGGGGCGTCGTCTGAGAGGGATGGGGAGGTAATCGCCGAGGAGGGGGAGGAGGAGGGGCACGCAGTGAGGACGCAACCTACCGAACCGGCTCCGGCAGCAAGCAGCGGAGAGGGCGGGCGGGAGTCCTCGTCGTCGTACCAGAGGTACGACATGCAGCAGGTCGCGAGGTGGGTGGAGCAGATACTGCCTTTCTCCCTGCTGCTGCTCGTCGTCTTCATCAGGCAGCACTTGCAAGGTCGTGCTCAGTTATCTCTCTTCCCAACACTTCAAAACTGATTGCATAACGTGTTTGATGCTTACAATGCTCCATATTTGTGAGTTTGAGACATTCAGATGAAATGTTAATGTTGAATAAGTTTGTTTTGGCTGCGCAGGGTTCTTTGTGACAATTTGGATTGCCGCGGTGATGTTCAAGTCCAATGATATCCTGCGCAAGCAGACTGCTTTGAAGGTTCGTTGGTTTTTTGATGTACGTAGTACCCATGTGTCTGACAATTGATCTGAGTAGAAAGAAAGTATTCATGATCTTTCTCTTTTCTTTACTTAAGGATGTTTCATTACTCCCTCTGTTCTTAAATTAATGCAGTTAGGACAAAAAAATTAATTCAAAGTTGAATTAAAACTGTTAATTTGGTGCCATTAAATGATTCTTGTTTCATTGATTGCCAGTGCTCTACCTAGAGACAAACTGTGGTGGTGAAGTTTATCTATTTGCCGCATCACTGTTGTCATGAGAATTGAGAAGTAATTTTTTCCCTGTTAAGTAATTATAAAACCATCATACATATAAACAAAGTGCCTGTTCGGAACTGCTGATTGCGGCTGACAACAACAAATTGGCTTGGGGCTACAGGAGCTGCAGCCGCAGACAGCCAAAAAAGGCTCAACCGAACACAGCTAAATAAGCAATCACGAGGTCTGTGCTGTGTTTTCACTGAGTTGCACAAGTCTGTGTTTTCACTGAGTTGCACTTCTGCTGCAGTCCAAGGGTAAAAATTAGTCAATTAGATGGATTTCTTGAGTGGGTTACAGTCTTGGTCCTCTGCCCGACAAGTGGCTAGGATTGTGTTTGTAGAAAGAAACTATAGCAGACTCTTGTTCTGACTTTTGCTAATCATTTCTGTAGCAATTAAACATGTTTCTGAAATTGATTGTAAGTTTTTTTTGGCAAAGGGAGTTTCTAGTATCTTCACTACATTAAGTTTTAAGACCCTGCAACTTGTTCTTGATTTATGATGGTGCATTCTGTTTTTGGCATTTGGTGCTTTTTGGTGATCCTTTTATATTTTGGCTAATTTTGACCCTCTTTTGTCCTTGTAATGCAGAGGGAGAGAAAACTTCCAGTCCTTGTTGGGATTACAATCTTATTTGTTGCTCATGTATTTGGATTTTATTGGTGTTACAAGAATGGGGACCTTATAAGACCTCTTGTGATGCTTCCCCCGAAAGAAATACCACCATTTTGGCATGCAATATTCATCATCTTGGTGAATGGTATTTTCTATTCTCCTGTGGTGCTGGAATTTTGTAGTCACTGTCTATTACATGGTTACAATGTGGTGCAGCTAGCATTATAAGTCACAGTGCCTGAATAAATTTAGTTTTTTTTTTTGGTGCTGGAGTCTTTCCATTGTGTCTAATATGCTCAGATGTTTGATTGGCTTTACTCACCTCCTACAATAAGTTAGGTGGTTTCATATGTAGTACTCTCTCTGTCCCCAATTACTTGTCATCCTAGAGTTCACAAGTTTTTCCCTTTTACTTGTCATTCTCGCTTCCCAATACACTTTTCTCTATTCCCAACACATCCCTATCTCTATCCTTCTCCTCCTCGTTTTCAGCACATCCCACCTTTTTCACTATCCTTAATCCCCGTGCCCACTTCTAAAATGACAAGTAAAAGGGGACGGAGGGAGTAAGTGGGTAACCTGTCCCTTATACGTCATGGTCATTCAATGTTCACTCGTACATCGATACTTTCTTTTTCTTAAAGGCATACTTTCCTTGCATTGTTGTTGATGATACATATCATTCTAATCTTGTGCAGATACAATGGTGCGCCAAACTGCTATGATCCTCAAATGCATACTTCTGATGTACTACAAAAACAGCAGAGGTCGTAGCTATCGTAGGCAGGTATGCCACTCTACATTTGCTAACCTATTCTTGCCACATGATATATCTTGGGGATTCTTCTTGATAGCTCCTGGTTCATTGCTGTTATTTCTTCATAATTGTATTTTCAGGAAGCTATAACCATTTTTTTTTCCTTTTTAGGCTCAAATGTTGACAATTGTGGAATATTTTCTACTTTTATACCGAGCATTATTGCCTACTCCTGTGTGGTACCGCTTTTTTCTGAACAAGGAGTATGGAAGCCTATTTTCTTCTCTAACTACTGGCTTGTATCTTACTTTCAAGTTGACATCTGTTGTAGAAAAGGTGCTATTCCTTTGCCCATTTCATTTTCAGAAGTTGTATTGTGTGGATGCTTTCGAATACTTGACATTTGTCCTATCGTCAGGTTCAATCGTTTTTGACAGCAGTGAGAGCATTGTCCCTTAAAGACTTCCATTATGGTTCATACGCAACAAACGAGCAGGTACTGAATGCGCTTTTCACGCTGTTCTGTTGTACCTTATCACAAAATACTTGTTGTAATGAAATGTTATAAAGTGTCCATTCCACAGGGGATTATTGGCACATGTTTACTTTTTTGTGTGTGTATATATGTTTAGGTTATTGCCGCTGGAGATATCTGTGCAATATGCCAAGAGAAGATGCATGCTCCCATTCTTTTACGCTGCAAACATATCTTCTGTGAAGACTGTGTATCTGAATGGTAATTCACATGCATTCCCCTACTCTCACAGGCTAGCTGCCTTATGATCTAGTATCAGTGTATCATTATTGTTTCATGCCTTCTTCTTTTTAAAAAAAATCATAGCACAGAAGCAAGACTACCTTGCATTCCTTCTGAACTACATGCAATTTCTAACAATGGGATTACTTTGATAAGGTTTATGTCATGATTTGAACTAAATCAAATGAACTTGGATGCGGTGTCCCCAATTTATCCTAACACTTACCGTATGGTGACAGGTTTGAGAGGGAGCGGACATGCCCGCTGTGCAGGGCATTGGTGAAGCCGGCAGACCTCCGGTCATTCGGTGACGGTTCAACGAGCCTCTTCTTCCAGCTTTTTTAGACAACCAACTTAAAAGAGCTGCAAGTCGTGGTGCTCTACTCTGTGCAGACGTTAGTGGTGTATCGTGTATGCGTGTGTTGCTGCTCGCGGCAGGGAGCAGGGCGGCCCGATCCGGTGCTGGAAGAGTCCGTTCTATGCATGGTTTCTCTTAAGGTGATGGGTACATGAGTGTCGGAGTGTGAATATTGTTTTGAGATCACCTGTACAGGCTCTCGCGGGATGCTAGAGCACCTGAGAATGTTACTTGACCTTTATACCTCATAAATAGAAATGTGAGTACATACGTCGAGAGCCTGCTTGTATTGTCTTCTCGAGGAAGAAGTGAAGAACCGGCGATAGCGGAGGAATAGTGACGATCGATGGTTATGAATTGTAATTCGTATAAACGGCACGTGACTGTGTGATAATTTGTAGCCTGACATCGCAAGTTACATGACGGTATGTTGTGTATTACATGGAATCGTGTGGCATGTATTGAACTTCCTTTTGCAATGCTTCCGGTGCGTGACGTACGACAAGTTGCTTCAACAGAGCGACAGGAACTTCACAGAACAAGAAAAGAAATTGTAAACGGGTATGAACGTTCTAGGGTATGACCCAATGTGGGGAAATCCGTGCAACTGCGCTGGAATTCATCCCCGTCCCGTGCCGGCGGGGCCACCTGGCCCGGCCGCACCCAGCGAGAGATCGGACCCTTGATGGTGACAACATCTGAACAGAACCGGTGTCGGTAACGACGATTTCGCGGCGGGATTACCACGGAGGACGGTTAATCGCGGGCGCACGCATCCGGCTTCCGGCCCTCCGGCGGAAGACGAACACTTGTACCACCACTGCCTTTGCTTCCCGTCTCCTCCTTCCTCGCGTCGTCCGCGCGGCCTAAGGTAACGCACGCCCTCTTCCTCCCTCGCCGTGTCCTATCCCGACGATCTTCTGGAACCTTCCTGCGGCGATCGATCGCGGATTCCGCTTACGTAGGTTCCTCCTCCGCCGCGCGGCCTCCTCCCAGATCCGCCGTCGCTCCGTTATCCCTCTGCTCCCACGTAGGCGCGCGCGTCCTCGTCCGCCCTCCGCTCGCTGGGCTGTCGTCGAGCGGAGGGAAATCGGGGTTCGAATCGGTTCCTTCTCTCGTCGGCGAGGAAACCTGGGCGCGCAAATTCTTCGTCTCCCATAATCGCGGATTTTATTTCTTTAGCTTTTTTTTCCCCACTGTAACTTTTGAGGGGATCAACTGCTCTCTCGTTAATGCCCGCCCGTTCACGAGCTAGGCAGGTCATTCCGTCGAGCTGGCCTTGCTGGCTTTTCTGCGACAGTGTAAATTTTGAGTACCGGAGCACCTTCTAGGTTCAACAGTCTGATGATTATCATCATTGTATCCACAGTTTGATGCCTGATTGGATGATGAGCTGACTAAAGTAGATGCAATTTTTACCCTTTAATTTTGCCCGCAACTGATGTTTTCTATTTGTATTTGTTCAGTGTCAACAGCATTTGGTGTACCTGAGCTAATTGCATCCAGGATCGGTTGATTTGGCCAAACCGTACTTCTCATGAGCTCTCAGGTCTCCACATCCCGGGGTTTACATCCTCCAGGCAAGCTTGGGTTATTCGAGCCGCCTCACACCTGGCCGATGTCGGCACCTACAAACCAGCCTGAAGCAGGTCGTGATGACGACCAGGATGTCAGGCTTTTGTCGGTAGCTTGGAACCAGGACTGTGGTTGCTTCGCTGCTGGCACCAGCAATGGGTTCAGGATCTTCAACTGCAACCCTTTTAAGGAAACCTTCAGGAGGGATCTGAAGAGTGGCGGGTTTGGGATTGTTGAGATGCTGTTCCGTTGCAACATCCTCGCCCTCGTTGGCGGTGGCTCCAATGTGACTTACCCGCCGAACAAGGTGATGATCTGGGATGATCACCAGAGCCGTTGCATCGGGGAGTTTGCCTTTCGATCTGATGTTCGGGCTGTAAAATTGGGGAAGGACTACATTGTGATTGTTCTTGAGAGGAAGATATATGTTTACAACTTCACAGATTTGAAGCTGCTTTATCAGATTGACACCCTTTCAAACCCCAAAGGGTTGTGCTGCCTCTCTCATCATTCTAATACTTCGGTATTGGCCTGCCCTGGGGTGCACCAGGGGCATGTTCGTGTAGAGCATTTTGGGCTGAAGGTGACAAGGATGATTACAGCTCATGACTCGCACATTTCTTGCATGGCCTTAACTATGGATGGTCTCCTGCTGGCAACAGCAAGCATGAAGGGCACTTTAATCAGAATATTCAACACAATGGATGGCACTCGTTTGCAAGAGGTGAGCAATATTTTCTGTTTCGATCTATGTTGATATCTTGGCTGAACCTTTTTAAATGAATAAAAGGACAGGTTGCTGTTAAGTTGTTGTATTATTGATGGATCGATGGATAGTATGAGCCTGAATTGATCTATTTGTGTAAATCTCAATGACATGTAGGTACGTAGAGGGCTTGACAAAGCAGAAATATATAGCATTGCGCTATCGCCCAATGTGCAGTGGTTGGCTGTGTCCAGCGACAAAGGAACTGTTCATATTTTCTCTCTGAGAGTCAGAGTTGCTGGGGAAGACTCAAGCAGCAATGAGCAGCACACCCTTGAAGGACCACGGATGGATCACCAGAACTCTTCCACTTCTATTGATCCTCTTGTTCAAACAAACACTGGATCCAATGCAAGTTCGTCATTGTCATTTATGAGAGGTATTTCTGGTTTGCATTTGTTCTTGCTTTGTTTGTTCTGAATAATATTATTGGAGGTTGTCCTGCTACAAGAATTAGAAGCAAAACCGCTACTCTAGGGTTGCCAATCTGTAAATTCAGTTGAATTTAAGTAAATCGTCTTTTCCTTCAATACAAACTTGACTTGTGTGTGTGTTTGGGTGGGGGTGGGGGTGGGGGGGACGGGTGGGAAGGGGGTATTGCACTTAGAAGACCTCATGCTGGTTGAGAAATCCTCTAAACCCCGGCCCCAACCTTATGCAGCTGCAACATAGCCCATGTGACGGTGTGAGCGACCAACAACCTGATCCAGGCCTTACAATTATTTTGTATTTTGGCGAGAATACTTTTTTTACCCTCAGCCTGAAATTCACTCCCACAGGGAGTTGAACCTAGGACCTAAGAGGTGCCACTAAGGCACCTTAACCACTAGGCTAAAGGCCCTTTCGTGTCTTTACCTTAAAATGACATATATTTTTATGGTATTATTTGTACGGATGTCAATTTGGAGGCATGTGGTTGTGCCCGCGATCTTGGAAACTTTGTGTTGTTACAGAACTTGCATCAATGCACTCAGGGCAGCCTCTTGCCTTCTATCATAGTTAGTGAAACATTAAAATGTGCCTGCTAGCATCTAGCTTGACATAATCCACTAATCCAATATCTGGTATAGCATATTTTCTGATATGGTCCAGTCATCCAATACCCGGTAAAGGGGATCTGTTCAAATGTTATTGTTAGCAAACAAAATACTCACTGGTTTTAAAGTTCTTAGCATCTAATGCAACACTATTGATGCTTATAGATAATGATTCGATGCCATATTCAATCTTTTGTTTCCCTGGAAAGAGAAGGTTTCAACTTTTTTGGACCCTTTTCTGGGGCTATGTAGCGATGTTCAGACTGAGGCGTAAAATATTAAAAGTGTACATTGTGCTTTGTATCATCTAAAGCACAATAGCACATGCGCATTCTCAAACCAGAATTCTCGCTATAAACTTATGATTTCACACATATGATTATTGATTACTCCTATTGTCTCATTTCATATTGTTCAGAAAGTATTGCACTAACTTCTCAGGAAACCTATTAATTAGCTTATCTTTATTGCATATCTTCAGGTATTCTGCCAAAGTATTTCAGTTCGGAGTGGTCATTTGCTCAGTTCCATTTACCAGAAGTTACACGCTACATAGTAGCCTTCGACGCTCAGAACACTGTAATGATGGTTGGCCTGGATGGCAGGTAGTAGCCTGTACAAGTGTACAGATTAAATTTTATATTCAAAATTGTTGCTTGCCGTTTTGTGCTGCTCTTTGCTGCCAAATCTTGCGTTCCATCTGAGCTCAGTCTATAAACCTAGGAATCTTATCTGCTTAGGCCCCATTCACATTGCATGTCCTGTTTGTGAAGTTTGCATGTTAGGCTGAGCCACTGAGGTAGAATAGGTACAACTTTTTATTCAATGAGCTTTTGCTGTCAATACTCATGTGCAGTTCTCACTTCTGGATGCTGTAGCAACTGGCTCATATTTAGCAATGAAAAATAGGGCAGCCAATTGAAACAACAGTTTACTTTTACACAAGAACAGTTTCAGTAGGCAATATGTTGGTTTGACCATCTGGCAGATGTAGAAAAATTCCAGCTGGTAATCTGGCTCTATAATCTATTTGCTAGATTTAGTTCTTTTCTTATCATCCAGTACCACTTCCATCTATAGAAAGTACTGCTGATGTCACTAACATTGTAAAGTTTGTCTTATCCAGCTTCTACAGGTGCATCTTTGACCAAGTCAGTGGAGGGCAGATGACACAGAAGGAATATTTCCGCTTTCTGAAGGCCGACAACAGCCCATCTTTTCGGACTCCGGCCACTTGAAACTGCATGATGATCATATCATCCTGTAAATATTGAAGGTTGCGGTCAGTTCATCTGTATATATTATCTTCACGTCGGCCAAGTTATAGGCAGCCGAAATAAGAAGAGTGGGCCGTCGATCGCAACCTAGTTCTCTTAGGGGGCAGTTGTCCTCGTATTCAATATGCAATTGTAATTTTTCTTTCTTTTTTTTTTCTTTGAACGAGGTATAAACCTTAGGTTCTAGAATGGATACAAAATGTAAAGCTTGTGGTACGCAAAGCCGTAGCAAATCACATGGAGTACTTGCATGTTCTTCTGACTGCAATCACTTTGGATTATGAATATGGTGATGCTTGTTTGCGGTGTTTTACTAGGATTGTAATTAATGCCCGCTGCTCAAGAGCTGACTTTAAATGTGAACGGAGGGATTAAGAGATGTTTTCAGACAACTGGAAAAGCATGCACATGAGTAGTGGCACCTAACCTTAGAGCTTAGCGTGTTATTTTTTGGCATTAATGTTACTTTTGCACAGATGATCAAGTGATCAAGCGTTGTCTCTGCCTGCTGTGAATTGTTAAGGTACACAAGTACATGCAGTTTCACAAGTCCATCCTTTACCAGATTTTCTCACAGATTAAAGCAGAAAAAGAAGGGTGAAAACATAGGTTCAGAAGGAAGGTGTACCGTGAGGGCATCCAGTCCGCTTTTTTTTTCTCTCTTGCCATACGTTATAGTTGTTGTAGTCATTTCTTTAAAAGCTCTTACGATAAATGGATTTATTTCAGAACTCTGTAATCCAAAAGAGACATTTTTTTTAAAAAAATATTGTTTGTAGTACCATAACGAGTCTGCGAGTGTGTCGGAGAATGGAGATGGAGCACGGCACACTTTCCTATTTATTTTAGAAATAAAAAAAAAAGATAACACGAGGGCCCAACCGGGTTCGAACCGGTGACCTATTGATCTGCAGTCAATTGCTCTACCACTGAGCTATGGACCCAATTTCAATTTTGAGCCTCATGTATTTTTAATAGCAAATATATAACTAAAACATTCATCAGCCTTCAGGGAACAGGGACATTGAAGATGCATCGTGTGTACCAAACTCAAAAACTGCCCTCAGTAATACTATAGCGACAACACGTTTCTCCGTGCAGGGGCCTTATAATCATCTGGCAAGCCGAATATAGTTTCATCAAATACATAAAAGAGGCGCAAAAACTGTCGCCAAGAACATGTTCAGGAACTCGACTTGGAAGCTATGGCTGCAGGAGGAAGTCGAGGAGAACACTGTTGAAGAGCTTGGGGTCCTCCTGCTGCGGCAGGTGCCCCGTGCTCGGGATCACCTTCACCCTCGCCTTCTCCCCGAGCTTCCTGCAACGGGTACGAGAAAAGGCTAAGCTGTGCTGAACATTCAGAAGGGTACTGACTGGCTTGCTACTGAAGCAAGAATTTAACTGAATAATGCGAGTGGTAGTAAGAACAGGCAAGCGTGCTTACTCTTTCAGTTTGTGCGCTTTCTCCACCGGGAAGATCTGGTCGAACTCGCCCCAGACGATCAACACGTCCTGCCATTCAGATCGAACAATCATATATCAAATATACTGACCATATTTGAGCCGGAGTTCTTAGTGGAAAATTGATGGGTGCACAGCTTGATCAGTTGTTCAGGTTCAGACCTGAGGGAGAGGACTGAGCTGGAAGCCATCCCCTGTGGCGATCCCTTTGATGAGTGCTATCTTCTCCTCTCTTCGGTGCGCGAAGTACTTCTGAACGTAGCACGAGTGCAAACTTGTTTCAGTTTATTGTGCCATTTTGGTGTCATATATGTAAAAAAGCCTTATTTGAGTATGGAACACTATACTTTCTTCACTCTGAAATTGATCGAATGCTTTGTTTACGGATGACGTGACCCGAGCGTCATGATGACGGCGACCGAAGATCAAATGTATTGTGCTTTACGCAACTAGCATGATGCGATTTGCCACCAAATCTTTGGTAGGGAATCATTTTGGAGTGCAGAAAGTAGCTTTACGCGAGGCAGAATGCAATCGATCTGAACCACCACCTCCTTCCTCACCAAATTAACTGTAGCTATGAATCTATGATCATGGTGGCACTACCACTTTCGATGGCCTGGATGGATGGCTCAATGCAATGCGAACGACCAGTACGTAGTACTACGTGCTAACGTACTTACCTTGAGCATGTCGCGGACGAGGCACTCGGGGATGTACTTGGGCGGCCGGTGCACGCAGAGCGCCATGAGCCGGCGCAGCGCCTTGGTGTCGGCGGGCGCCATCAGGTCCGTAACGTCCGCGACACCGCCCTTGGCGGCCAGCGCGCGGTCGTCGTCGGCGCCCTTGTCCGCGTCGGACGAGCACAGCGCCACCTTCCCCGGGCCAGCTGACGACCCGGCGCCGGCGCGCGCGGCCAGCTCCCGCGCGAGGTGGTAC